>WAAG01044298.1:1052-29728 GCA_013390105.1 Tichodroma muraria
TTTTTATATATAATATTTATTGGATATTGGGCATTGCTAAAGGGGATCTTATTTTAACTGAAGCCAGATTTTCTGTAGTTAATAGAGTTAGGAATGGTGTATTATTTTCCAACTTGGACGGGTTATTAATACTTATAAGTTGTGAACATGGAAAGAATTCCCATAAATCTGTGTAGTGCACTGAATCTTACAACAGAAGAGATAAAGATGTACGAAAAGCTGCTGAATGCCTGCACGTCACATTCAGCCCCCATTCAAGGACCTGATTCTGCTCTGGGGAGCCCTGGAGGAGAGGATACCTGAGTGGGGCTGTCAACAGCTCCAAGGGCTGCTGGTCCCAGGGTCAGCTCTCCTCATCTCCAAATGTTGCTCCCCAGATCTGTGTGTTTTCCTTATGTGTCATGATAGCCCTCTACTCTCCAAAAGGGTATGGTTTAGCTAAAAATGGGAGGGTTAAACAGGATTACACAGAAAAATCATAGAATTGATGATTTTTTTTCCTCCCTCTCTTTTAACAGACAGTGGGCAATGTATTCTTTCTGTGTTGTTGAAAGGGACAAGGATCGCTCTCAAGTTGAAAGGGTTCACTCCAGTTAATCAGAGTGACCATATTTGTACCTCAGTGTCCTATACCAGATTTTGAATCTAAAGAAAGTCAAGTACACCTGTCTGTGTAGAGCTGCTCTTTTCCCCCTGCTGAGCCATATGAAATTAAGGATCATTTTTATTCTGGCTTCTCTTTTCAGTTGTGCAAACGCCTCCCTCGAATACACAAGCCTGGCATTCATGTAAACCAGGTGCATGCAGAAAAGAATTTTGTTCTGAATATGTATTTAGCCAGCAGTAACTAAGCTCTCCAAATTCTTCTCTGGAGTGCACAGAGCTTTGTGTAAAACCTGGGACAGACTCTCATTCTTAGCTTTAATTTCTCAGTTGTCCTGTTCAGGAAGCCAGAGAAGATATTCACAGAATGTGACCACTTTGCTGCTGCTTCACTGCTCCTTCAGGCAACACAGGGAGTGCAGAGCCCTGCTAGGTGCTGAGGGTTCTTGGCCCCCTTCCGACAAAACACTTAAGCATGTTATTGAAATCAAAAGAAGGACTCACTGGCTTCAGTGTGACCAGTGCTTCTGCTTTCCTTGAACAGGGTTGGAGCATTCAGCTCCTTATTGCATCCAGTCCTTCAAGATTTTGTTCCAGCTCTCGTTCCTTCACTGTCTGTAAATATGCATGTAATGGTACTCAACTTGTAAAGATTTTATAATGCTACACATTATGCAAGAGAAGAGCTCAGGAAAGTAAATTATAAATGTCAATGTATTATTTTGAGAAGTGTTAGTAGAAAAATAAAAGTAATACATCCATCTACTTGAGCAATAGCTGCTACCAACATTCTTTTACATCTTCTAGGCAGTTACTGTCACTGTGCTGTGCAAGGTCACATTGGTAATCCCAGTTTTATGGATGTAGAGCTAAGGAAAGCTAAGTGAATTCCATAGGTCACTAAAAAATCAATGGCCATGCAAAGACCCAGGTGTCCTACTCAGGCTGCAACCTGAACTCTGAGGCTGTAACCTAACCTCTGAATTTCCTTAACTTGGTGCTATAAATAGCCTGGGTCACAATTCTGCTTCTACCTACATTCCTGTATCTCCATCCCCTCCATCTATGTCCCTGCTCCACTCTCTTGTAGGAACACTTACAGTTCAGCTTCAGGTTCTCTGCTGACGTGCCTCATGTTTGGTGAGGATAGGATAGATTAGTTCCCCTAAGCTGAGGCTGAATAACTAAAGCAAGGCTTACAGCATCCCTAAGTGCACAAATGAACAACGTTCTCTCAGAGAGTTATGGATTTGTTCTACACAAATCTGGAAGCGGTGTCATATGTGTCTGCACATGCACTAAACACTGATCATATCTGATAAAAAAGCAAAACCGGAAACCTCCCCTAAGGCAAGATCTCCAAATGAATAATTAAGACACAGAATGTGTGGATGGTCACATGGCTTACACTGGGCACCCTGGGACCTATAGCAGCAGCTTTCTACTTGTTAGCACTGGCAGCTTCCAATACATGGTGATGGTGTCAGGGTCAGGTTGTATCTTGTGCTTTCTTAGTGTATTACACAAGGAATTAAAAAATCTGGTTTCAATTAAAAAGTGTCTTTTTAAACTTTTTGGTTATGAAAAATGTAACTGGTTGGTACTAAAGATAGGACATGGGTCTTCCTGGCCCTTTGGACCTGGTACAAGTACTGTTATGATCTGATGACTTTGTCACACCCAACATTCTGTGGTGAGGAACTATAAGACCCATCTGACAGTGGAATTTCTCTTCCTATAACATTTTTTAGCTTGGTGCCACAGTAGTTTGAAACATAATGGGTGTTTCCAGTTTGTACCACGCCAAAGATTTAAACACTGACCTTTCATTTTGTCTTCTGATGAGGCGAAAATACAGTAGCTGTCTGGAAGATGTTATTGAAGTATTTGCTCTTAACCAAGATGGGACATCCACACAGCTGTATAACTCACATCACCAGTGGTTCTCTATGTGACATCACCTATGCTGGGTCTTCCAGGGAAGTCTTAAAAGACACAATGCCCTCCCAGTGCTCACAAGCACTGTCAGGCTAGGCTGTGGTGACTGAGGAAGTCAGTTGAATGGTGCCTTTGTCAGCCAGAATAGCTACACCTGATGGGAGTTTTGAGACAGTTCCCAGACCAGCCCAGTATATAAATTGAAATAGATGTTGATATTTTTGTTTGTATACTAGGCTGGGAACACTGAAGTCTTCTGAACAGGAAAACTGCTTGATATTCCCATCTTTTCATGGGTACCATAACTTGGGTATAAGCTTGGCCAGGTATGGAACAGAAACTTTTATTTGCCACCGCTTGAATTGGCAGAACTTGTGAACCATGGGTTGCTCCTATTCTTACTGAACCACATCTCATCCACATCCATGTACTGGAGGGAGAAACAGCCTCTGCAACCACAAAAGAAAGCAGCATTATGAACTGAGGTTGTTTTGATTGAAGCAAATCCTTACGAAAGGTTTACAAAGCACCCTTGGATGATGACTTCGTTGCTTCAGTGGCAAACTGGACTACTCCAAGGAACTGATCATGCAGAGGGCTTTGGAAGCTTAGTTTCAACCAGCGTTTTCGATGGGGCGGATTGGGTACTGGATGTGTTCTTCTCCTGGTGGATGCTCAGCTCTGTGCTCTGGGTTTAGAGCTAACAAGTTTGACCAGACACGTGTTCAAAGAGGGAGGGCATCTGGGAGGGTACCTGTCAGTGTGCAGCAGGCTTGACAAGCTGCAGAGGCACACCTTGAACTCTGCTAGTGAAAGGCATAATCCCAGATTGCCAAGAAGGCTTTAATAACTCCCCAGCATTTACAAAAGGAAACTCTGGGAGTATCTTTATTGGGATGGGTCACTCACTGCAAGCTCTGAGATGACAGGTAAGAGATGCAGAGATGCAGGATGAGAACTTCTGCTCTGAGATGACAGGTTAGAGATCCTGAGATGCAGGACCACCTGCATAGCTACAGAGCTTATAATGTGTCAGATTTCTGCAACTGCTGTTGTTAACAGTAATTAACTCTTCTGCAGCTGCAGTTAATTTTTAAAGATGCTGATCATCTAACTGCAAGAAAACCTTAGGACTCCGAATTACATGCAGCAGCAGCAGCCTAAAATCAGGCCTCTGCAAGGGATTTGCTGCCACCAGTGTGTACTGCCCAGCACTAGAGGAATTTGCTGTGCTTACATGTAGGGAACACAGAAAGCTTGTGAAGAAATTTGTCAAGAGTCTCCTTTTTTTTGTCTAGCATACTATGATGTATCTTGGGAGAGGCTAGGTTTAGATTAAATATTAGGAAGAAATTCCTCACCATGTGGTGGTGAGGCACTGGAAGGAGGTGACCAGAGAAGATGTGAATACCCCATCCCTTGCAGTGTTCAAGGCCAGGCTGGATGGGGCTTTGGGAAACTTGGTCTAGTGAAAGACCCCATAGCTTAATCTTTAAGGGGTCTTCTAACAGAAACTAAGCTCTGATTTTATGTGCTACCACCCATTCAAATGAAAAATGGAAGGACATCCACTCTGCACCTGAAGCAGTATCTTACCCAATGCAATGAAGTATTGTGTATGAGGCAGAGAGAACGGGAGATAGGAAGGCAGAGAAAGGAAAGCCAGAAGGAAGCAAGGGAAGAAGAGGTTGTTATTGTTGAGCCCCTGAGGGGAAAGTGACACTGAACTGACTCCAAGGCAAGTTTGTAAATTATGAGCAAAGATAGCACATGCTGTTTGTCTCTCTGTTTGCATTGTTCAGAGAGATGGAAATTTATGTACAGTCACGTAAATGAACTAGAGTGCAGCAAGAAATATCCCTGAATTTATCTTCCATTTTTTTCTCTAATAATTGCTTCAGGATCTCAAATCCCAGAGGATAAATATATGGTTACTCTTCTGTTCCTAGTGGTTAGATAGTTTTTAAAGAAGGATACTAAATATTAAAAGACAGTTGTATACATCCGTGCATGCCGTCTTGGAGATCATGTGTGCGTATGTGTTTTCCAAGCCCATTCCCAGATAGAATGCCATTACTCCACAAGCTGTACAATGATTTTGTTATTGAGAAAGGCAATCCCTTTGTGATTTGAATTGCGCCTGGAGTTATTAAAAAAAAAAAATCAAACATGGTTTTAATTGCTGTGAAGGTTTTAGTTGCTTATAGCCAGGAATTTAGCTCAAAATGTCTGCACTCCTGAGTTTAATTTGTGCAAAGTTTAATATCTTCATGCAATAAACCACTGAGGTATTTCTGGTTTTAGAACAATATACTAAACCATTTTGACTTCTCCAGGCAGGATCAGTTTAAAGCTTTGATTACCTAAGCTTTAAATCCTTAATCTGTGCTTGGAAAAGGCGAGGGGGGAGGGAAGGGCAGTTAGTGGAGAGGGGCAGCATTTTCTGAATGTCCAGCCAAGTGTCTATTGAAAAAATTATATAGTTTTCCTATGGCACAGATACATATGAATCTGCCCATGATAAAAGCACACCAGTGTGCTAATTTGGGGGGGGTGGGGGGGTGGGGAGATGTGCACGTGTGGCCCACGCATGTGCTCTGAAGCTGGGGACAAGTGCCTGAGCTCTGCAGTCCTTGCCCCTTTTACCCCTCTCAGCCATGTGTGAGTAAATCACAGCTGTCAGTATGGTAGCAGCTTGATTAAAGTTCAGGGGTTTAATAGATCATTTTAAAAACCCCAAATTACTCCCACTCCCTAGTCGATCCACCTGGACCCTTGCCCTAGGTGCATGGCAGTTTTCAACCAGCACTGGAAAAGCCAAGTCTGGGCCTGAGGTTCCTGCTTATTCCCTGAGGATCCTCGCTGCAGACCTAGACCAACATTCTCAGCTGTATTTAATCTGCTCTGAGACAAGCTGGCTATGAGAAAATGCAAAGGAAAAGGCACATAAGCAAAGACATGGAAAAACTTGGACAGTTGGCCTGCTTTGTTCACTTGGTAAACTGGAGGCTGGCCAGTAACAGCGGAGCTCCCTTGGCAATACAAGTCTGTTCCAATTAATCGTGTTTAACCATTCTAATCACACTTTAGCACATTAATCCTATTTTCAATCCAAAACACATCTGAAAGAGCGGCATGTGGGCCTTTTTATAGCAACCGCAAATCAGATGTAACTGAGAGACATAGGGCCCTAGTTTACTCTGCACTTTCACTGAACTTAAACTTAATAAAATATGTGACTGAGTTGTGGTTGGATTTACTGCATGATGTTGATGCTTCCACATATAAATAGATCCCTTAAGTAACTTAAAAACCTGTCAGAAAGGGCAGTGAAAATTTGATTATAAGGTAACCAGTGCGTGTGTTTTCTAACAATGACATTGTTCCTCTGGTCAGCGGTATTGAGAGAACTTTTAAAATTTAATCTGCTTATGGATATAAATGATGCTACACTTGGAATCATGGGGCTGCATTTTTTGTCTCAACCATGCTCAGTTATGAAGAATTTTATGGCTTGCTTTAACCATGAAAACAAAATAAAGCTGTTATCTTCTCCCAGTCATACTTCTGGATTTAAAATAAATTTTGGAATCGCAAAATTTTTAACTTTATTATATTCACCATGCACCAAGTGAAATAATATTTTTGGTTTGTACTCATGATAAATTGTAGCTGCTTTGCATGGCTTATGTGTTAAAATCCTTGCTTTCAATAAGAGGTGGTCTTGTTAAGGTATAGATCTGTGATGATACATTATATTTTCCACTCTTGGGTTTGCTTTAAACTGAACAACAGCAACTAGAAAAAAAAATTGCATCCAGGTATGTCCATCCCCAAAACTCTTGATGTCCTTAATACCCAAATCCATGTTTATAGGCAGACTCAGTGGAGGTGCATTGAAATGTAAATTATGCAGAAGAATCTGTGTTTCAGCCTTGAATTTAGCTGTGAAGTGGGAATGAAGTTATCAATTCATGCTAAATTAATTTAGCAATTCAGAATATAGCAAGAAAAAGTATAAAAGTCCATCTTAAAAAGGAAGATCTGGGACAATTATCAGGATTATTCTTAGTGTTTGGTATTCTAAGTAAACAATTCTAGCTTTTTGTGTTACAAATACTAATCTAGTAAGATGTATTGGGGGAACCTAAATGCAAACTAGAAATGAGTTTATCCAGGTAAGTAAAGTTTTATTAAGCAATTTAATTCATTCCAGTTCTTTTGGAAGAAATTGCAGGTTATGGTTAATGTAGTGTATCAGACAGGAATAGCATTCACAGAGCCACCTGCATTTAATATAGAACTGTCAGAGATCTCTACTCACTACCACTTACCCAGAAAAAAAATGCAACAATTTGATCAACCCAAGACTTTTTAATATTGAAAAAAAAATTCATTTTCTGAATACAATGAAAATAAAGACTCAGATTATGGAATTTCGCTCTTCAGTAGAACCACTACACGGTTTTATGAGCTTATTGAATTAAAAGTCATTTTGGCCGCTTCTGTATGCTTTAGTAGGCACTGGAAAATACTATCCACTGGGACTGTACCCAAATAGAGAATTAAGACAATACATTCAAGGCAAGTCTTATAAAAAGGCTTTTCCAAATATCATGAAAGAAAGTCTGAAAAAATAAGTTAGTGCTTGTGGTGCCAAAGTCTGAAAATCCTTGGGTTAAAAATACCAACTGATGCATGGAATATTACAGAATTCGATGACCTGTTAACAAAACAACTTATCTAGCAGGTATTTCTAATATTCTTCAAAAAGGACTCTATTACTGGTGAGAAGAGCAATTGAGTGACTTGATATCTGTGGTCATAGAGCACGAAATGGTGAGCAGACAGTGTTGGCTTCTCCTCCATTGCTGATGAAAAGCATGACTGGAAAAAGTATGAATGTCTTTTGCTCTCTGCTTGCCCTGTGAAATGGGGACAAGACAAGGGAGGCTGCAAAGGTCAGTTTTACCAGAGCAGGAGCTTTGAGATGCCTACTAGGTCAGGGTGCCTTCACAGGGATACAGAAGAGGAAAACTTTTGTAACGGGAAGTTAGAAAAGTTTGGTGAATTAGGAGGGACTAGTGTGAATTATTTGTTTTTCACTTTCTGCACTAAGGCCTTCAAAAGCTTGGCACAGTGTAGTTCATGGTCAATTTTAAGGACGAGCTGGGAGGCACATGGCAGAGCAGCAAGTCTGTCCATCTACTCTGGAAAATGAACTGCAGTCAGCAAGAATTTGCTTGCCTGTGAGTCAGGCAAGTGCTGATACTTTGTCTTCTGCAAAGCAGAACTGTTAAGGGACAAGAGGTTTAATGTATTAATCTTTTCCCTCCTCAAGTTCAGTTAGTTTTTTGCCATCTACTTAGCAGAGCCAAAATTAAATCAAAACCTACCTACAGTCCCATTTCAGCCACAAACTTTAACAAGTTCCATGAGACTCTTCTAAACCAGACAGAATAGAGGTTGATGGATTTATTTCCTTTCCTTTTTTAGGAAGCCCTTCCATGATTTGTAATAATTCATCTTCTGAAGGGAAGCTCTGCAGCAGATCAGTTGTCCAGAGAGTTCTGGCCAGGCAGCAGTGGGGAAGCTCTGTGGCTCTGCACCCCACAGCCCAGGTTTGGCATCTCCTTTCACCACGCACCTGCCTACACACAGCATCCATCCAAAGCAGCCTTGAAAGCCCCTGAGGGCAAGCAAACCACATATGCATCAGCAGTGGGTACCTGTGCAGAAATGCCACATTGCCATATTGGCTCTGTGCCAATGCCATCTTTCCACTGCCTTCTAAACAAAATTCTTCAATGGACTGATCATTGTTGCCTTTAGTAGACCTTAAACAATGCATTGAATTTCAGTCCAAAAATATTTCCTTCCTTTAGGCTAGATTTTGCCATTGTACTACAGTACCACAACTGCTCACATGTTCCCCAAGACCTCATGCATCCAACAGGAAAAGCTGACAGCACAAGTGAAGTTATTTGGAACTGATATATGTTTTAGAATTTTGACATTACAGCAAAAATGTTTCCTAGAGGTTAAGAAATTACAATTTTTCCAGATTTTAAATAAGATATTCCTGTTGCTTTAAAAAGTGTTAATATTTATCTAAAATTTCAAGACAGAAAGGGTCAGAATACAAACAGACTGTGAGAATAGAAATGATAAATTAAGAAACAAAGGTGAGAGTATAGTTACTTGACCACCTCCTGGATTATTCAATACAGTGGATTTCTCAGGCCAAGAATTATATGCCTATCTCCCTGGGAGACTGGGATAGGAAGGCCTAGATTATTTGCTTAATTTCTCTAGTATGAAACTGGAGTAATTTCAGTAATTCAGGTTTGGGTCTCAATTACAGCAGTTTAAATCCTGTAACATTGTTATCCTCTAAGCAGCCTCTGGAGATTATCCTTGTTAAAAAACATGTAAATAAGATCACAGCCTAACTCCCAGAATCAGTTTGGGAACCTTTTATAATGCTAATTTTAATTCAGATTTAGTTGGTTTCTAATCTCCTCCAACCCTCTGTTTTAACAGTAGGTGCAGATGCAGCCAGTGGTTTTAAAGACGCTGTGGAAGCTCTCTAATTCCTCTTCAGGAATGGCACAATCCTTTAGTTTCAGGATCTTCATGATGAAACTCCCTATAAAAGAGGTGTTTTTATTTTAGCCTAGGAATAAGATTTTTGTACCCAAGCCAGTTCTCTCCTCTGGAACAGAAAAAAACTTCAGCACTTATATACCCTCTTGGAACATCTTAGTAATTCCTGGTTTAGATGCACACATGCATTCTACAAATGAATGAAGGGGTACCATATCATGATCCTGTTGACCGCACGGTAATTTCTAATGTATAGATTTGGTGCTGAATGCACTCACATGGCTCAGCTTCCCACTATTCCTGATTATCTGAACTGCAGAAGCTGCCAGCACTCAGCTCTGTGGTGTTGAGCACAAGGTGGCTCCAGTCCTTGCAGAGGCTACAGCTCAAGCTTAACGTAGGGTTGGTCTTTACACGAGGTGGACTTTAGCCCAGATTCTTTCCAAAATTTCTGGATCACCATCAGCAAAACTTCTGGACCATTATCAACTCTCAGCACTTCTCACACCCTATATTTAGAGTAAAACTTTTAACTGAGATATGATTAAATCCACTGCTTCATGCAGCCAAGTCCTGGATCACTTCCCATGGCCCCATAAATGTCCTCTAGCAAAACAAAGAAATGTGACATTTATGACTGGTTCCTCGATAGGTGTGACGAGATGAAGATCCCATTAAAACTGCTAACTGTGTTCCTATTATTTCCTCACAAAAATCTAGTCTATACCTTTTTTTTGACTAAGTGTAAGTTCTAGATGACCTACAGGTTACTGTGTGTGGCAGTTAATGCCTTTTGACTTAGGCTAAGGTGAGTGTGTAGTATGTGTCATATACAAGCAGAGGTGCCCAGACCACCTAGAAAAAATGCTGTACCCTTTATCTTTAAAGGAAGTAGCACACAGTCTGTGTGTATGGAAGTACATACAGTTACCACATGGTGCCAAGAAATCACACCTAAAGACACAAGACTGAATTTCCCAATGTGGAAGTGCTCAAGACCTCTGTCCAGGACATATCTCAGTTTGTCTAGAATATTATAAAATGGGAAAAAAACCTTGTTTCCTGACACAACACTTACTATCTGTGTGGCAGCTGAAGCCCCAGAACTAAAGAGGACAAAGCATGTTAAGTTTTGGACCTGAGAACTTGAAGTCAGTGGCTGAAGGGAGAGGTCACTATTGTACTAAAGGAAATTGAAGCCAGTTTCAGAATTTTGCTTGCATCAGTGCTTTTACATGTGAGCAAATTAATGTATTTTAGTTGCAGTAGAGTCACAGTTTTTAAGGCCAGATGGTACTAATACATGTTTTTCAGACTAAGTAAGTATTACTTAGTGTTTATATTACTCAATAGCAATATTGTAATTCAATATTATGCAATAGCAATACTGCAGTGCTTAGGAGTGAACAGGAACTTCAAGGTGCTGAAAAAATTCAGAGCAAAGAGGTGTCCCCTGCCCTAAAGACATGGTCCTAGAAGATGAGAGATGTCAGAAAAGTTAGGAGGTCCATCAGACCATATTGAGTGGTTATTGGACAGTACATCAGTAAATTCACTTTATATTTGCACTTTATATATGTACTGCATTTACTGAGCTGTATAATAATGGGTCATATTTCTTATTCAGGACTGGGGTTTCTTTTTACAAATATTTGTGTTTGTTTTATAAATTGCTGGGAAGTATACTAGCAAAGTATCTGTAACACTTTACACATGACAACATGAAGAATATAAAGTTCTTTGTAGTTTCCTGTACATGTTGGATGTGTTTAGTGCACGTACTAGCATTAAAAAAAGGAAATATTTTAAGTAATTTTCTGCCTCAGATTTCTAATTAGACTGAACTCAAGAGACAGGTTTTATAGTCACACAATCATTACAGGTGCAGCCTTGCACAGTCTAGGGAATTTGGGTAGGGGGAACTATTGTAATACCATCCCCAGAAGGGATGTTCCATTATGCTTGTTTGTTTAATGATGCTGCATGTGGACCACTCGAATTCTGTGATTCCCTTAAGGAGCTGCTGCTGTTCGGGTGCTCTTCCGTGATCAGACTTTGGCAGAACGACAGCCTAAATAAAATTGCAACAGGCTATTGGACTGCAGGTCCTGTGTTAAAGTCACTTTGTCACTGAAACGTCACTCCCCTCACATCGGGTGAGATTTTCAGCAGCTGCATTTGGCCTTTTCACTCTTGTCTGCAGAGACATAAATACCTTGGTGTGCTTTCACATTGACTCAGACAGGTCAAAGGCTGTCTGTGGAGCTGAGTCTCACCATTTTAAAAACGGCAAAGCAAATCCTAAATGTTATAATGGGTGTAGTTAAAATTAGAAATAGATCCAAGTGGAAACGCAGGGAATGAGTCCAAGCTGAAATAGAGGCTGAATCCATATTCTCACCCTGCTTGCATCTGCAGCTCTGAAAAGAGAGCCTGGGGTGTGCTTGAAATACACACAGCAGGTTTGGGGCAGGTCCATCCCTAACTGCAGTTAGTAATGGTCCCCACAGGGCAAAATGAAGACTCACAACTGAGACAACAGACTCACTTCTGGAGTGCAAGTACTTTGGTTTAAGAAAAAGAAGAGTGTAGTGTGTTCGATGTCAGGGCCACCAGTTTGAGATTAGAAAAGAGGACTCCATGCCTTCCTGCATGGATATAAAGATGTGGCCTCCAACTCTGTGCTGCAGCCCTGGTTCTCACCTGGCTGTGACCCAGCAGGGTGTTTGCAGCAGATTTAGAGCTATGCAGACTTCATCCAACATCACTGCACTTCCCACAAGCACAGCATCCCTAGGGGGCTGTAAGGGCAGCCACATGCCCTTTTCTAAACCGCTTCCAAAGTACATTTTTAACAAAGCTGCAGCAAGGGTTTTTCTTGGTTTGTTGGTTTTGGTTTTTGTTTTTTGTTTTTTTTGATTTCGCTTCTCTTCAGTCCCACTATGTCTGATGAATAAGTCTGAGAAATCCAGGTCAAACTCACTATTAATTTATAGAGTTCAGGAGAGAGAATACCTTTTGCCCATACTACAACCTGTGAGCTTCAGGGAGAAGTTCAGCAGCTGGGCTCTCCATGAAGCTCCCTGAGCAGAGGATGCTCACTGCCAGTGCCTGGAAAGCCAAAGGGCCTCCCTGCTGCTCTGCAGTGCATCCTCCACCTGCCACTGCTGCCCGGGCATGCTGGTCTCTGGAAAGCAAAATGATGCCCACAATCAATTCTTTTTTTCAAATTCCTGTCTTGTCTCCATGCAAGCAAGCACTTGGATAACAGGACTGGTCTGTGTTTTCAGAGGGACGTGAGGAATGCAAGGCCTCCAAAGGCAGAGGATGGGCTCAGAACTCACTGCTGAGGTGTGTGTGTTTGGGTTTGACAAATTTAGGTTTTCCTTTGCAAGCCCAAACCTTCCTTTTGAAAGTCTTTGAATTCCAGCTTTGAATTCCAGCTGCCTCAATTTCAGGCAGGCAGATTTTGAATCAGATCCTGTGGTTTTGGTTTAGGGTTATATCCACAACTGAAAGGGGCCTTAATTTAGCCAGTTCCTCTTGGGAAGACAGCCAAAAGATTGAGGTTTCTGCCATCTTGAGCACAACCTTCATAAGAAATGCTCCTGAAGTTTCTTTACTGTCAAATTCAAGTCCTTCATGCTGCTTCAGCATGCCACCCCAGCTTAAAATCTAAGAAGAACAGGTCACAGCTTGAATCCTTGAACTTTTGAGGGTGTTGGGCAGGCATGGATTATTCAGCAAACAGTATTCACCCTACACTTTGCTTCCTCATCACTGGCTGAGATTTGAAACTGATACAGTTCTCACTCCTTCCTGCTATTCCAGCCTCAGAGATTTTGATTAGAAAAAGAAATGCCAGAAAAATGAGTGAAGAGGAAACTGCCAAAACCAAGCTGCCTTTGGACATAGTCTAACTGAAGTGGTACAAGAGAAGAAAAGCTGTGGCCCTGTTGTGTTCATGTTTCAGTTTCACGCATGCCCAGTAGAAAGGAGGATGTGCCATAGGCAAAGGAAAGCATGTTTTCATCTCACACATTATTTACCCTGATGAAGGAACAAACTGCCCCATGCAAGACTGTAAAGTCTTGCTCTGTGTCCATGTGATTGTACCTGCCTTACTGGCCACAGTGGGAGCTGACTGAGGGACTCCAGAGCTAAAAGCTGTGTGCTTCCAGAGCTGCCATGTGGCTCTGGGGTGCTCAGTGGAAATCAAGATCTTGCCAGAGAGTACCACAGAAAAGTGCTGAGTGAAGGTTACAAACACCTTGGGACTGGCACAGGACAGGGCTGGGAAAGTGCCACTTGTGATGTATGACAGTATAATCTCTGTAGCTCTCTGTACCCAAAATTTAGGAGCTGTTTCTTCAGATTGTGCTGCTTAGAGAAAAAAAAATCGACAAGATAAATCTGCTGGGGTTCATAGCTGGGTATATTTTTCCATAGCAGTAGCCCTTTAGTTAAAAATGGATTCCCAAGGCCTCCTTCCCCTGATGAACAGCAACATCTTCCAGTGCAGGAGTGCCTTGCTGAGAGTTGTTCTGGCCATTGGCTCTTTAAATATAGTAAAGAGTAGCTGCAGCAGCCCAGAAGCAACTGCAAACCATTTTAGGTCCTATCACCACTCGTTCTGTCTTCTCTTCCAGCTGGTAGCTCTTGTCACATCTTTCTTTCCTTGTTCCAGAGGAGTCTCCTGGTGTTGATAACTATTCCTTATTGTTTATTAGTATTCAATCAGTCCAAACATTTTCTACCCTTTCTCCTGTGTGTGACAGGAGTGGGTTGCTGCTTTTTCTCTAGACTCAAACAAGGGTGCACCTCAGGAGGGCAAATGGAAGAAATGCCTATTTTTAGCAGTGTTAATGCTGATCACCAAATCCCTGCTGTGCTTGTTTTGGGAAACCTGCACTGAGATGCATTTTGGTGTGAACCAGGGATGGCTTTCTCTCCAATGTTTCATAAGTTTACCTGCCTGCAGGGCACAAGCCTCTTTGTGGTCTTTGGATTGGCTGCAGGCTGAGAGAAATGGAAAAGGGGAGGAAAGGTGATTGCCTAGACTTTGGACTGCGCATTTGTTACAGTTTCATTTTAATTGTTCCTAGTAATTCTAAACTGCAAGCTGTTCTGTGCGTCTGGGGAAGTATGATTGTACAAAAGCTTTTTTTTTCTATTTTAAGTATTTTTTTCTTTCATTCATTCTTCAACTTCTTTTCTTTTTCCTGAATCTTCACTGTTTTTTAATCTTTGCAAAGAAACACTAACTTTCTTTTTCTTCAAAGTTATAGTTTATTTGTTATTTTCTTGGGGAGCACAGTAAAATGTAATTATTACTACATTTCACATTATATAGGGATCCTGCTGTCACAGCTGCTGGCCGCATGACCAGCTTTTCTTTGGGGAAACCCAAAGTGCTTGGTTTCACTGTGCAATTCTGTACTCATCCAAAACCTGCTCTCGTGCCATTATGGAGTTTTGTGGAAAGGTCGTTTAATTATGAATTAGGTGTAGATGTTTCATAGGATTTTATAAACAATAAAGGTCCTGACTTTGAGGTATAGAAATAAACAGGTTTTTTTAATGAGACAATTTCAGAGGTAATGATTTTAATGGGTAGCATGTTTCAATGTTTTAAGAGTTTGAACAAAGAAGAAAAACAGCATTAAATTTTGAACCCTTCTTTAAATAAAAATGTGATGGTTTTAGTTTAAGGAGAGATACAGCCTTTGTGTTGTGACACTGGCTCTATGCTCACAAAGCTGTAACCCAATTCTAAAAATCTGGTAAAGGACTGTTGCCCAGGGAAAGTTATTGGAATATGAAGGCTATGGAGACATGGAGAATACAGGCATATGTGGATTTTTTCATCTTCGCGTACCTCTCTGACCTCTTCTGAAGCTCCTGGAGAAGGGGATGGAGTTGCACATTCACATGATCATCAGGTTGAGTTGCCGAACTGCACCAAAGGAACAAAAGTCTTCACGAGGTGTTCGCTTGGCACAGTTTCTCCTCCAGCCTTGTTCTTGCCCCTCTGCTGTGCCATGACACTTGGAAACCCCGAGGGGTTCCCTCCGAGGCTGAGGGCTGTCCCACTCAGTCCTCCCAGGACACGATGGGCAGCGTGGCCGCGCATTCAGATGTGGACTCATCAGCTGTGCAGGAGCAGGAGCACTGTGCGAGGCTGCGGCAGGCGGGAGCTCCTTCAGCTACCATAGACAAAATATTTGCCTGCTTTAGTCCTTGGATGAATTGACCTTGATGTCTGTCAAACTGCACTGTCTGTTTGCCAGCAGGCAGTTGTTTCTCCTTGGCTGATGGACAGACAAATGCCTGTGGGTAGGCAGATATGTGACATTCTGGACACAAGAGTCATTTTTTTCCCTTTTCCAAGAAATGAGGGAATCAATTCTCTTTGACTGAGAGCAGTAAACCACTTGTTGAATGCAGGTCTCCAGTCCTGAATTACAAATGGCTCTTCTACCACTATCAAATTTGCTTTGTTTTATTTTCTTCAGGGTAAAGTTCTAAGAATATTCAAGAAAATGTAAAATGAGAGTAAAATCTTAGGGTTTTGTTTGTTTGTTTCTCATTGGATGTACAGCTTTTGCTAACTTACATTATAGACCCAAATAAATTGTGGAATCAGACTAGGATATTGAGGAGTGGTATAGAACGTGGTATACCGAGGTGGAGGAGGGGGAGAAATGGATGGGTTTACCTTAAACATAAAATTTGTTGCTGCTAGAATAATAAAATAATATGATACATCTGGGTTGATTTTCTCCTTGGTGATAGAGGGCTGCTCTAACAGTTAAGCCTTGGTCATGGCTGACTTGGACATACTTTAAACTCTGTGATAGCATTCTCATATCTCTTTTTCTTTCTCTAAAATAATAACAAGAGGAAGGCATTTATTACCAGGAAGGCTGCACCCCTAGGCAAGAAGTAGTCATCTTTGATTTAACTTTACAGTGAAGTTGCTGAATTAAATGTAGTTTTGTTTTTATCTGTTTGCATGGAAGGCTTCCAGATAAAACAACTGTTTTAGTGACCTGTGCACTTATATCATGTTAATTAGGTTTGAAAACTCATCTATTGTTTTCATAAGGCTATTACATTTTCTGTAATTAAATTAAGCAAAAAATAAGGATGCATGGAAAAATATTTATTATTAATACCAGACTCGAAAGGCTTACAACATGTGAATTGAAGGTAAGGGCCTTGAAGACAGCCTGAACTTCAAAACAATGTCAAATAGTCTAGTTTTTCAGGAAGTCATTACTACATGTATTTAAAGAAAGCATTGATAGAGTGAGAATTAGCCCACTGAACACCCAGGCTTCTGGTCCCATTTGAAACCATGTAGCTTCTGGGATCTTTATGGCCTAAATGGGAATGAAGCTCTAACCCCAGTTCCATAGATAGGGGTGTCATCTTGTGCTGTGTTGTTTGATCATGGGACAAGGTCTGGGAGGCTGCCTGCATGGTCACAGGTCCTGGGAGATGGAGAGAAAGTGGATGGCATGGGAGGGCATGAAAGGGCTCTTCAGTGGCAGGGGTAATTCAGGTGTCCTGTCTGTGTGAATCCTGTGTGTTGGTTCAGTTTAGGCGCAATCACACTTGTCAGGCCAATCATAGGTATTTATCCTGTTTGGTATCCCATCTGTGTGGCAGCCAGCCTCAGATGTCTAGGAAGGAGAACGTACACACAAGCAAGGCAAAAATATTTCACAGAATACCATCTCATCTAAGAGTAACATATGGATCAGGGATTTTGTGAGACAGAAATTTTCTCATATGGTCTCTGAATTCTTCTCTTTTATCCACTTGCTGCCTGAACTTGGATTAACTTTTGGCCCTTACTTACCTGCACATTTACAAAGTACAATTTCCTTTGGTTTACTCTGAATTTGGAACCTGCTTCTTTCCTCTGTTGGCCTGCATCTCTGGGCAATACATGCTGCTCATGGTGAAAATCATCTTTGTGCATGTCCTGTCCTCCAAATGCAGGCTGGCAAGACATGAGCCTGTGTTGGTCCATTTCTTAGCCTCTGCCAAGTGGTGAAGGCAAAATTTTCCTTCAAAATATGTTTTAAATAAGTAGACATTAAAATGATCCCATGCTGTGGACCTGCCCACAGAGATGAGAGCCAGCCTAGTTAACATTCTGTCTGGGAGCAGATGTCCTGTATTGGTCTTGGTGTGCTGGGAAGCCACCAGGCTCCAGCTGCAGCATAGCACAGCTGGACTATCCCACACAGCCAGGCTCTGACACCAGCAGCAGGGTGGCCAGTGGCTTGTATTTCATAAGGTTCCTGCCTTTTCAGTCAAGGGCAAAGACAAGGCTCTGCCCCTGGGAAGGCAGACCCCTGGCAGAGATCCGGGCTGGCATGGCCTGGCGGAGCAGCTCTGTGGGAAAGGACCTGTAGGGACGGTGGGCAGCGAGCTGGGGTGGGGGCACAGACCCACTGAGGACAGGCTGTGGGACCAGCACTTGTTCAGCCAGAAGAAAACCTCAGGGGACCACACAGCAGCCCCTGGGACCTGCAGGGAGGTCACAGGGATGATGAAGCCGGGCTGTGCTCAGCACTGCAGGGTGGGAGGGCAAGAGGCAGCAGCGCACATTGAAACCAGAGGCGCTCAGACCGGCTGCAGGGAAGCATTTTCTCCCTGTGAGGACAATAAGTGGTGGGACGGGTTGCTTGGAGGGTCTGCACAGTCTTCATCCTCAGAGGTTCTCCAGACCTGTCTGGGCAAGCCCTGAGCAATCTGTTCTGGCTTCATGACTTTGCCTAGGGTATTGTAGAAGACCCCTTCTGGGGGCATTGCCTGCCTGAAATACCCTATATTCCTATGAAATATTTCTTGTGACTGAGGATGTTTATATTATCTTTCATATGTAGATTTTCTGATGTCTAATAATGCAACTTTTCTTGCAATGAGGAAAATAGAGTTTGTGTTCTCCAGGTTGCCTGTTTGCATGAAAACACAGGAAAGTAGTGTTTTAGAGACCTCTAAGCTCTGTCAAGTGCTAAGGGGATCAAAAGCTCCAAGGCAGGGACATACAGACACAAACAAACACAGAAACAGTGTGACTGCACAAGTCTCATTTTCTTAGTCTAATTTTGAAATTTGTTAGAATCTAAATATGGACAAAGGTTTGACTGAAATGTAATAATTGCTAAACCCGTTCACCTGGCCCTATAAAGTAAAGATAATTAAAGTAGGTAGCCCTTCCATGAAAAGAAATTCATGACAGCTAATTGTGGCTGAGGTATGCTTCAGTACAAGCAGATTTTGCATGTCTCGTAAGCAGCGTATTCTGAACTGGCTTGAGTGCACGCACATCAATCAACCAGAATTAATCTCATGGTAAACATATACTGTTCAACAGCAAAACCTATCATTTGGATCCTCTGAAGTTTAATTAAAAACCTTTGAGAGATCTTTAAATATGAAATGAGACTGATTATCAAATGTTGTCATAGCTACAGAAATGATACTTGTAAGGAGGTCTGGAGGCTCCTGCACTTGTTATTTTATGGATACTTTTAACTGGTTCTTGCATCAGTGTCTTCACTGCTAGAGCCCAGGTTCCTTATGGGAGTATATTGGCTGAAGTATATTACTGTGTATGCTTACAACAGAATCTGTTCAGATATGTTGAGCAGCTGCATTTTAAAGCCTCTTGAAATAATAGCTGTCTCATAAAGTTGCTGTTTAAGGCAGATTTGTGTACCAGGGATAGAGGCTCCTCATAAAGAGAAGTGTCTCTCACCTTGGGACCCTTTGCTGTCTCCACCAAGATTTTCTCTCCAGCTGTCCTGCAAAATCCCTTCCTTCTGCCCGAGCTGCCCCACTGCCCCTGGCCCCACAGGCTCCTCTAAATCCCACCACATGCTGCCATCTTTCTGTGCCCCGTGGCCCTGGCTCCCATGCAGCAGGACCACCTGCACTGCTCCCAGAACCTCTCCCTGCCCATCACTTAGCTGTGACCAAAGCTCTTCCAGTGGTGACCCCCATGCCCTGCTCAGATTTGTGGTTTTAGGAAATTGTCATCCCCTCTACTGTTGCCTTCGCCTAAGGATGAGACATGGCCAGGAGAAGGAACCAGGACTCACCCCACTTCACTCCCATCTCACACAATGAATAAGCTTTCATTACAAGATGGCAGCAGATACAAGATGGGTGGGTTTGTATCCATGTCCATAGAGAGAACAAAACTATTTCAAAAAAATTCTTAAAATTCATTTCCTCACACTGTTGAAGTTGTGCTTTGAAAAACTGCTGAATAAAACAATCACTGGCCTGACTTGGGACACATAATGACTCTTTGGAAATTGTTCTGGTATAAGGATGGCACATAAACAAAGCTTTCTTTTTTTTCTTCTGGCAGAAGTAGATGAAAACAGCTTCTCACACCACACTGCCCATTTACATTTTCCATATGCTGGATTTTAAGATTACAGGGTTTTAGATTCTGAGTTTGCATGTTGTATTTTACATAATAATGAGTTTCTGTCTGAGGCTGAGTTGATACATGAGAAAGCAGAACCACCACCACCACCCAGAAAGCAAGGAAGAACAACACACATTTTGGAAAGGAGCTCTCACTGAGCTTTTCACATTTTTTCCAGGAAGCATATTCGATTTCTGTTTTCTGCCATGCTAATGGTATCTGCTTTTGAGCTCCTTGGAAGGAGTTTGTCTTCCTACTTGGTGGCTCCATTTCCAGTAGCTTCCCTCTAAAGATCTTCTGAAATTATATGTCAGATTTTTCTTCATAAATTAATTGCTCTGTTACAGACCATTCACCCACAAAAAACTTTGTTTCAATCCTTGACTTTGACAATTTTGCACCTCCTTGTCATCACAGGGTAGCCTTTTACTACCTGTTTTAATTGTAGAAACATCACTCCAGGTAAATTAATTCTTGAGTAATGCTATTCTTTTAATTATTTATTTCCCTATTACAAGGAGTTTCTCTCTGTAAAAGGGATAAACCTGCCTGTGTAGTAGGGATGTTACTAGGAGACTGGATTAGATGACTTCCTGAGGCCTCTTCCAAACCAAATTATCTCGTGATCCTACATGCATTTTTTGAAAAATCTCCCTGATCTCCTTCTGAAAATGAACTCAAGGTTAGAATTTGTTCTGGTTCTTCCTATTTTACAAACACTTAGAGATGAGATGTCTACCAAGGTTTCACACAGCAGAGGGCCCTGCTGGACTCTGCAATACCCAGAGAAGTGATCCTTCAGCTTCTGTGCAGCATGGCAACATTCTGCAATCTTTTGTTTCCTCCATCTTGCCCTACTTTCTCTCATGGTAAAATTGAAGTAACTGGTCTTTGCCACAATTGAGAGTCCTTCGCAAATAGATTGAGAAGCTAGAGTCCTTTCCTCAAAAGTCACTTAAAGACTTCAGAGACACTTCCAGGTCTCTGCAGACACTTCTATTTCTGCAGTCACAATGCAGCCAGCATTAAACACTTCCTTGAACATAGTTTTGTTTAGATCCATCACACCCTGGTTGGATCTAACCTCCTCTCATCACAACACTTGTCCTTCACTTTGCGTAGTAGAGACTTCAAAGCTCACTCAGCAGAGAAGGTAATACTCATAAGGAGGTTATTTTACCCATTTTACATCTCAGACCCAGGATCAGTTGTGCTCAAGCAGCATTTTTGCTGCTTGCATACAGACTTTGTCAGTTAATCTACAAGTAAGATTTATTTCAATGTTTGTTCTCTTCTTAATCATTTGTTTCTAAGGTTTGTTTCAATGTATGTTCTCAAAGCAGAGAATTGCAAGCATTTGCCATGCTTTTCATGCTAGAAATCACCTAAGATTTATATCTGTGGTGAATTAACGAAGACAGAACATCTTTAAATAGCAATCTCTGACCTGAACTTAGAATAGGTATTTATAGATGCAGCTTGCATAGTTTCCTGGTCACTTGGAGTGACTGGAAAAGTGCTCAATAAAACTGATTTCACCAATTTCTGTCATTAGTAAAAGGGGATTATTAGGGTACAGAATACCATGGAACATCTTACTGGTGCACTGACTGAGAATGAACACAGATCTGCTGCTACAAAGAGCAACAGCAAAACTTCGGAGACATGAAATATGTCTGAATTCTTCAGCTTGAGGACAGCTGTAACTATAATGAGCTTGCAGAAATCAGGCTGCAAGAGTAGCCTGTTCTCTTCCCCTGCCTGGGATCAGCCATAAATGACTCATAGTGAGGCGTAACACTACCTTTTGATTGAAAGGAATGTCAGTTCTCCAGCTATACGATAAATCATTGCATCTTTATTAGGGAGTGAAGAATGAAAGAACCGGTCTTCCATTATATGTTTACTCAATTTGTGTCCAGCTGCTTTAGGAACACCCTACTCTTATTTAGTATCTTAGCAAGCTTTGCTAAATCCATCTGTTCTACAGCAGTATTGTGTTAAGCATAAAATAAAGGACCCAAAGCAGGGACCAGCTGCAGTTACCAACAAGCAGGCTATTGAAATCCACTTACTCTAGCTTACTTAGACACTTATGAAAAAGAAAGACCATTCTAATATATTTAAGGCTAGAACAAGCTTGTGTCTCCTTGCCTAAGACAAGCAGTTCTGATGATCATAGCTGGTGGTCTGGACAACAAGAAAAGACAGGATGGGCTAGTAAAAGCTCCTTTGACTTCAATGGCAATATGGATTTGGCCGCATGCAAACAATGAGAGTATGTGAAACTAATTATCTACCCATTGAGATTTTCTCTCCACCTTCCCCCTTTCTAATTTCTAATGAATGTAGATAATTGCTGTGTTCCCACTAGCACGCAGATTAGGCCTCTGGGATTAGGCTGTCATTGAGCAGCTAATACTAAGGGTAAACGCCTCTGGTGTTCCTGTTAAATGCATTCTTGCTAGTAAGTTAAATAATCGTTCTGCTATAGCATTACTAAAAGATTTAAATACTTGTTTTGCAGACTTCTAGTAGATTTCTATAGTTCCTGACGTACTGTGACATGCTTCAGAATGTTCGTTTATATACAGTTTGATTTCTTTTGATGATTGTCAACTTAAGTTACTAAAAAGGAGAGCATTTTGTACACAGAAGGGAAAGGGGTGGAGGGAAAGCAGTATGTTAGAAACATGAGTAGGTGCCCTGGCTTGTCCATCAGTCTTGGCATTATTTTATTTATACATTTTCTAAAGGATTAGAAGTAATCAGTTCCAGAGGATGTGCTTTGGAGTATTGGCAGCGTCTGCTTTCTTGGCAATCATTGCAAATATTTTATACAGTTTCATATTATCTTGTGCAGTACCAAGCACTGGTGGTTTGACGTAAACTGTGTTAATGTTTTAACTTCTATGGCAGTGGCACTTCTCCCCCTGCAGAACCCTGTGCTTTCCAAAGTCTTGGAGTTGGCAGGGCTCATTTGGTGTGCCCTGGGGTACATGCCCTAGTCATACACTCACCTGGGGTAGTACAGGACCCCATTTTCAGAGGCAAGGCTCTTCATGGCTCTGCCCTTTGCAGCAGCACACCAGAGCCCTCAGAGCCTTTTGTCTGACCCCTCAGCAGCATGAGGCCCTGGTGTGCAGGCAACAGGACAGAGGCAGTCCCCATGCAGCATGTGCTCATTACACTCATTTTTACAGCTCTGCCTTACTCACCAGTGAGAAATAGCAGAGCCCCACTTCCCAACTCATTTGTTTTAACATTTGCAGGTAAATAGCATCTAAGGTACAGACCTTGCCATGCAGTTATGGATGCTCCAGACAGATACCACTTTCTCTGGTCCTTCAAGGTTATGACCAGAAGCAAGTTTAGGGACCACATTTTACTGGTTCTCCAAAAGGAGCTCCTCAGTGCCTGTCTCCATCTGCTGAGGAGAAGGGTGCTGGATTTTCCTGATGTCACTCTGTCAGTTTCAGTGAGCTATTTAGGAGAAGAGTGGTAAGGCAGGGTGTTAACATAATAACTAGAGCCCAGAAGCAGTAGAGAAGGCGGGAGAGGAACTTGACTTAGATTCCCTCAGACAAAAAGTATAACATTAATAAAAGAAAGCACTGTATTCCTGAAGAGTTAACTCTGTTCTATTGGCCAAAAGAACAAGGACATGTTGAAACATCACCAAGTGGTTTTCAGAAAGGACTAGCAAAATTCTGGCATTTCATAAAATCTAGGTAACATTGTGAAAAGAAACACAAGAAATAATTGTTTCTTAATATGGCATTTGCCTAAAGTAACATTGATGTTGATTGAAGTAATGTAATTTTCATATCTAAAATGTTACAGGGAAGAATATGTCTATTTCATTTATGTTTGCAGAAACTTAATCTACAGGAAAAGATTTTATAACAGAATTGGAGGTTAAATTTCATTTGCTGATTTAATAAAAGCTAACAGGATGGATTTGGGGATATTTCATTAATCTTTCTTTCCTTTCAGTGAAAAGGAAATTAAGTTCAATCTAGTTCAAACTTTGCTTCACTATTATACCATAGACTGCCAATGTCCATGTTCTCTCTGGCAAGTTAAAACCTAATTAGTCACAGAAAATTCTTCCCTGATCCTGTCACTGAGAGGCAGGAAAAGCCTGGGCTGCAGACAAAGAATGCAGATGCACTCGATGTTTGGCTGTGGCTCTGTTAATGTCTGTGCTTTCCTACATAGCATGCAGTGACATAACTGAAAGTGGCATATTTTGTCCTTCATGTGATGAGATCAGATATAAGCTGCCTTTTCAAAATGTAAAGAAAATCTTTTAATATGAAGTAGTGCAAAGAACACACTGCCGTTCGCCGCTTCCCCGTTTCTGCCCATTCTTTGAAGCAGCAGGGCTGGCTGCTGGGGTGCTGTGAGATGATCAGCTGGGCCCAGCTGGGTGAGGAGGGGCAGAAGGCTGTGCCTGGCTGCAGCTTGTTCAACGCCCCTGCCAGGAGCCACCCCCCAGCTGAGCTGCCAGGATGCCCAGGGTGCAGTGGGGCCGGGAGCAGCTCCCGCGCCACCGCTGGCAAGGAGGGTCCAGCTGCTCCCGCTGTACCTTGTGTTCAAAACCAACTGGATCCATAAAATGCAACTTCGTATTTCAACCTTTTATAATTTTGAAGAAGAGGGTCAACTGATAAAATTAACTTAGAAGTAACACTTTATCTATCACTTCCCTTAACATTTGTATAAAATAGCACCAGTTCTTTCAACATTCTTGATTACACTTAATAAAAAGCAATAACTATTTAAAATAGTTAAACTTCTGCCACTTCTGATTCTAGTTCTATTTTTAAAAACTATTGTAGAATTATTCTGAGACTGAATTTGGCTCCCTTTGGCATATATGTTGTCTCATAGTACATTGAATTTCCACTATCTGATGAAATTTTTATGGCATGCATTGAGTATAGTCTGGGAAAGGAAAGTTATTTTACCTCTGGTGGTGACATTATAGAGAATAATTGGCATAAGCATATCTTGTAAAGGACAATCCTTTTTCGCATCAAATTAGTTGATTATAATTTGTGTTTAGACTGAGATTTTCCAAGGCATTTAGAGGCACTGTCTCGTGCAACCCCTCTGAAAATCCCAGCTGTCACTCCAGCGGTTTCACAGCACAATTTGCAGGGGCAAAAAGCTGTCTGTAGTGTAGTCCAAGTGGAAGAAGCAGTTAATTTTACTTCTTTCTGAAATGCAATGACAAAGCATGAGCCTTGGGGAGAATTTTAGCTTCCACTTCTAACTGAGACAGGGTATCTGGAGGCAAACCTTTGTTTTTCCAGAATACGTGGGGGAAATAACTGAGTGAGTCTGCCCTTCTGTTCTTCCAGCAGTTACACCCCTCAAAACAGCAGGTGACTGAAGCAATGCAGGTACCTCACTCTGGGTAGAGGATTACTGTGAGGAAATCCTGTAGGATTTGTTTTATGAAAACTTTTTTATTTTTTCTCCCCTGTTGCTTCAGTAGTGGCTTTGCGGAGGTGGGAAGTGACCCAGCCCTGCGATTTCCCTTGTAGGGTGAGTGTGGAATGAGCCTGAATCCCCCAGCGGCTGCTGCCCTCACTCATCGTGCCCTGGCCCTTGCTCTCTGCCTTTAGAGATCCTGGGGGGAAGTGTCCCTGTGAGGAGGGGGGGCGGATGTCCTGGGGCTAAGGGAAGACTATGCTGTGCTGTTCCTGCCAGGGAAGGAACAGCCCTTGGTATCCAGCTGTGTTTATGGTCTCAGCCCATGTTCTCTCGGTTTCTATGAAAGCCACAAGTGGAACAAACCTCAGGCTTAGCCCAGGGTCTGTGTGCAGTTTTTGCCTGAAGCCTGACTACGTGGTGACTGAGCAGGCACCCCAGGGGTCTGTTCACACACCGATTCTTCCTTCAAGCTGTGCAGCTTTGCTTTGCTCTGCACTGCACTGCCTTTCATTGCTGATCTGTTGGAGTGGCTCTTCATTAAAAGAATTAACCCAGCCTCAGGCTGTGAGCAGAGATTCACCCTGTCCTTTGGCAGGACTTGGATTGACCAGGCTGATCTGGGTGCTGGAGAGCTGCCCTCTCTGTTTTGGCATGTATGTCCTGGCTAGAACTGGGAGAAATTTCTCCAGAACTGCTGTGTTAGGCATCTGCACTCCACAGGCTTGTAAATAATTCGGTATATTGAGCTGTGGCTGATTTACAGCATTAAACTGTTCGAAAAGACAAATGGAAATAAAATAATAACTTGAGCTTAAACACATAGGCTGCAGCAACCCAAGAATTCATTATGCTATTTATCTGCTACTGTGGAGCATAATTTTAGAGATATGTCATGTCAGAGCTTTCTTTTCTAATGACTGTTTCAGAACATACTACTGTGGAACATATCAGCATTCCAAGCTTTTCCTATATTTGATTATAGCTGATAGCAATCAAAGTAATTTTACTGCCAATAATAATGTTGGCAGCAGCTTAATTTAATAGCATGGAGGTTAGGTCTTATTTATATCATTCCTCAAATTTGATAACTTTGAATGTAACTACAAAATATTTTGCAATGAAAACTCAAAATATGGGATATTTAATTTAGTGTTCTGGCTTCATTGCTTAAAAATGTTCATTCTACGCAAACACATTCTTACACCAGTTGTTTTGAATATGACTTTTCCATGGACCATAGGCCTTTTTCATAATAATTTGAGAAATGCTGATTACTTTATCACTGTGAGCCATGTCAATAGTTGAAATATCAGTCTTCTTTGAATAACTCTGCAATTTGCCAAAAGTAAGTAAATAATCTTTGGAAAAATAAATCCATTAACCAATTTTTTTTTTCTTTCACATCCTGTCTGCTTTCCTTTACCTTGGTAGGCTTACAGCTGTATTATTGTCACATCAGAATACTGTTGCTGGCTTTGATAGTTACATCAGTGCTGCATCACTAGAAAGAAGCAGAATTTCATCTCTTTGTAATTTTAGGATTTTTGCCACTGCCTCAAATGGGGGAGGCTGACTTATAAAAACCAACAGGTTTTCACCCATGGTCTATGCCATCCATGAGATGAATACTGTAGCTCCTAGTGAGCTACATGTGCTGCTGCCTTTGTTTGGCACCTTTATTTAGAAATATTTCTGTACATGTAGTCTCACCCAGTATCCTTTGCCATGGACATGCCTGTTGCTGTGTTCAGCACTTGCAGGGTTGGAACAGATGAGGTGAGGTATGGTTGAGAGCTGACATAATCTGCTGCTCTTTCCTTTGGTCTGCTGGACTCTCCTGAGGACTGATCAAAGCAACACTGAAGGAGCCTCCTGTCTCTCAAAGTTTCTCAACCTCCAAAAGCTAATTTTCTGGATAGTTTTGTTCACAGAATGGCATCAGGTTTAAAAGTTGAAGAGGGAAACGTGATGTTTTCATGCTTTCAGACACAGCTGGTTAATTCAGTGATAGGGAAGTAATATTATCCCCTGTAATAGAAGAAACAGCAAAGTCAGAGACATTGCAAGAGAACTGTTCAGGGAGAATCAGAGCCCCAGTTGATTCTGGCACTCCAGCCTGTCCTTGGATTTGATGCTCTGTTCAGGCAGCCAAACTAGGTTTCCAGTCCTGGGGGAGGAAAATCCGAGGGAAAAGAGCAGCCGTGCTTCCCATAGTGGAATCAGGGGGTTTCACAGGGTGGTTAACACAACGAGAGGGTTGCCATGCTTGCCTATATGAGGGTGTTGAAAGCAATAACACACCAGAGAATTACCATCCCTCTGTCCCGTCTATTTCTGCTCATCTAGTAGAGTTGTTGTAAAACAGATAAATAAAAAGGCTCTCTACCATCCTCTTCCCTCAATTTACATTTTGAGATGAAGTTTTTAAGGTCACCTGCCTAGAGTGTTAATTGAAAAACATGCAGACAGTGAATGGTAGAACTGGGGGAAGCAAGGGAGAGCAACTGGTCTAGGACTGGGATGGCAGGAGTAGCCCTTTACCCCTGTGTTGCCAAGAGCAGGAGCAGAAATTGCATGAGAAGTGGTTTGGCAACCTCTAGCCAGAAACTGAATGTTAGAAATTTGTGCTAAAAACACCTTGGCTAATAAAATCACTCAGAGGATCTCCAAAAATTGTTGGGGTAAGTCAAGAAGAACAGGGAATTATGAGCCGGGGACAGAAAAGATGAAACTTTGGTGCACCCAAGGCATCTTTCCATGGGGAGTATCCCACCTGCCTCAGGAGAAGACAGAGACAATGCCAATCCAGATCAAATCTGCACTCCCTGCTCAGGATAGAAGTTCCCACCTACGGCCATCTTCCCACCAGGATGAGAGGCGTGGTGGCCAGCATGTCCCAGCTCTCTTTGTCTCTGTTACACTGAAGGCCCCGTTACACTCGCCTAAATACCATATTCAAAAGCTTCCCCCCGATTAAGTAAAAAACAAATAATGAAAAAATTGGTCTTCTCACTGTGAAGTGGATTGCCTCTCTGCTTTAAATAGATCTTGTGCTAAAAGACAGAAAGACTTGTGTATTTATTTCCAAGATTATTAAATTACATATAGAATATGCTTCCTGAGTATTAGCAGAGTTTATAACTGAATTCATCCGATCCATGCTCTGGTTACGTCTAATGAGGATAATTATTACATGGCTTAACTATAATTCAGTATTGACTCTTTCGCGCATGAAAAGCTTTTGTTGGCAAGCATCAGTGGAGTGCTTCAACAAAAGACATCTTTAGCTTGTGTAAACATTGTTATTTCAAGGTCTCACCCTAACGTGCTTTAGGCTAAGTACTTTCTCCTCAATTGAGTTAATATAGCCAAAATGATATAGGGATGGGATTAGATACACCACAAGGAAAAAAATGAAAGTTGGACAGGGAAGAATGCGGTTAATTCCATCCTGTCAGCAGTGGATATTAAAGATTATTAGTTGGCACACTCAATTACGTGTGAATCACAATAGTGGTACTGTTACTTTTTCATTCAAATTTACAGGGGCAGGTAAAAAGTATAGGTTTAATATCATCTTCAGGGATTATTTGTTCCTTGCAGTGATTTGAGGTTATATTAAAAT
>WAAG01044303.1:0-24099 GCA_013390105.1 Tichodroma muraria
CTTTTATCAGGCCATCATTACTTTCATTATTGTTCTTTTTTACTGAAAGACTTTTTTTCCCTAAAAAGAAGGACCACCACAGCAATCAGATATGCCTATTGCACATCTGCAGCAATAAAGCTACAGTTACTTAGCAACCAGTGAGGATTAAAAAAAGAAATTATGTAAAGGAAGAGAAAAATTAGAAGCAAATTGAGCTGAATAAAAAGAGAGCAAATACCATATTAACATTCAACGTGCATGAATACATGGGGCTGTCTTTGCTGCATGCACCACCAACTGTTGAACATTGTTAAATCAGCTTCTACTATTTAAAGTCAAAGATCAGTCTAACTTAGATTTTAAGATGTGTTATCTAGAATCTTATGATATATCCTCTTTTCTGTTTCATATTAGGGGCAGAAAGATGCAAAAAAATGAAGAATGGTGTGTTGACCAAAAGCTGTTGTAGATAAATACCATCCCTGTCACTGAGCAGAGAAAGCAACCTCTACAGGAGTAATTTAAAAGGAGTGAAATTCTACTCCTTCTATTGAAAAAGTATAACCACAAATATTCATGGCATTTCTGGAGGATTGGCANCTATTGAAAAAGTATAACCACAAATATTCATGGCCTTTCTGGAGGATTGGCAACTTGGCTGCTGCAGAAGAAAGCACAGAGACACCTCTGCTAGCCAATGAGTTTCATGGACACTATTAAAATCTGCTCATATGGGCAAACACATCATCCCCTTCTCGCTTGACTGGATGCCCCCTTCTTCTTCACAGCTCCCTACTAGCTCAGGCAGGATTTAAAGTTTTCTTTGATTTACTTTAAAAGACAAAGATTTCATGTATGTTCTGGCATGGAGCAAACATAATAAAATTTCTAAATGTTTGCTAATATAACATAAATTTTTGGCTTGACTTTTATAATTTAGGAAGGAATTAACCACACAGCAGTATTTACTGAAAATAATGATGCTATGAATTATCACTCAGATTTTCAGCAGGAGGTAATTATGTTTATGGTAATTTGAAAAATGTAGCACTGCAGTTTTCTTTATAAGTCAGCAGTGTTTCCTCAGGAGGCCATATTATAAATATCACCTTCCAGTGCAAGGAGAGACTTAAGTATAAAATTTCAGAGAACAAAATTTGTTTCTTTACTTAATTATTACATTATTTCTTATGTTACATTTCAGCAAAAATGCTGTCAGTTACAACTCATTAATAGCTTTCTGTGGAATCAAATGCATCAAAATGAAAAAAATTTGTTTTTCTTTTCACGTTTTCCACTGAAATACTCTTTTGTCAGTAAACCTCACATATTTCCTGGGCTTTGCTTTCAGATTTGTTCACAGGTAAAACCAGTTCAAGGTAAAACAATCCTCAAAAACTCTCCATTAATTTTTTTCAAAACTTTGAAACAAAAATCCACAATGTTTAATGTGGTGCAGGTCTGACACAATCATATTTTACATTTACATAAAACAAGTTTTTTTCATGTCAAATGCAAGAGAGAAATTAAAGGGTATTTTCAAGAATCAAAGGGAGAGAAAAATAAGGTCAAAAAAGATTGTGAGCTGGGCTTCCCTTGCTCTTAAATTTCAGTTAAGTATCAACCATTCCAAAGGGCATGTTTGTTCATCTGCACTTGGCAGAATACACGCTCTCCTAGGATGCTGGTAGTAGGGCAGAAAACCTGAAAAAAAGTGTTTTCTGCCTGCTGCTCTTATATCCCAGCCTGTTGCTACCAAAAGAAGCTCTTGTTACCTTTGGACTTTACAAGTGGCAGTTTCCTCCACAGTTTGTCCTGGAGAGCAAGGAATGCCATACAAAGTTTCAACGAGGTTGAAACTTGTGGTTTACAGTAAGCAGAGGAGTGGAACAGAACTGCCAATCTTAGATGGAAATACGAGTGCTTTAAGAGGTTCAAATGAGGAATAACAATGCATAACCATCTCTTCATTCAGTCTTTGAACTGCAAACACTGCAGTTTGAACTGCAGTGAGCACTGCAAGAATTGTCACTGAGGTAGTGTAGATGTGAAAGGCTGGCTTTATACACCTTTGTATTCTCTACAGCAATGGCAAACATGAAAGTCTTGCTGTGAGACTGAATAGGGCAGGTCGAGTCCTTCTAAAGAGGCACCTGCAGCTGACAGATTTTCAGTGACCATCTCAGTCCCACAAACCTCTAGTCGCTTGAGAGATCTTTCTTATGATTGCATCTTTGTTTAAATCACAGATCTGTTACCTTTCCAACATAATCATGTGAAGTTTTTTCTCAGAATTTTTATTTTCCCTTTTGTTACTTGCAGCTGGATTAATCCTGAAAGGCCTGAAATTCAGTTGTATTTAATTCCAAGAAAACAGAAAAAGACCTCCATATAAGCAGGTAAATAAAGTCTGAGTATCCTAGTGGGAAACAGGTGCTTTCCCTGGACTACCGAAGCACAGAGAATGGTTTGAGTTCTGGGCTGGTTTAATGCCAGTCATGCTTAAAGCCAAGACTACCTGCAGCTGGTTTTCTTCCTGCTCTTTAAAGAGAGTTCATTGTCTCTTCACATCTCCATGCCTCACTCCAAACCTTTAATTTAGAGAAGGATACAATAGACTGTTAAACTTTCCTACTTACTTTAGGATGATAGGGTAGGATGACTCCAGAAGCAGTAGGAAGAATCCCAAAAGCTGGATGGGCAAAAGCAGGCAGGTATTTCTGGAAGAAAGATGAGACTGTGATGTAGTAGTGCCATTGTAGAGTAGTAGAGTAGTGCCATGGAGTGCCATTTCTATTATTACCTATTATCCTCTATTCTTCTGCCCAGTTAATTTCCCTCCAGAGGTCCCAAAGTAGTTTCTTATATCAATTTATTTGTCATATGCCTAAGCTGTAAGTTTTCTGGGACAAGATCATCTTTTCTGTGTACAAGCAATACTGAGGACAGTGAAGACTTGATTGCTGACTCAGACCATTGGAAATAAAAGTACTAGTAAGAAGTGCTGTGGGGGACATTGAGTAATTCAGCCTATCACAGAAAAGCTGATGCTTCAGACTCACATAGAAGTTTTGCTTTCCCAACACCGTACATTAGAAGAAAGAAAGCATGATAGGTTGTCATCTAAACTATTTACAATAATTTTCTTATTTTCTTTGTATTTAATGTAAGACAGATTTCTTGTCTATTAAGGTTGGTTCCTGTCAGTAGATTTGAAGTAGTGTCTTTTGACCTTGGAGGAGAGGCTGAAATGCTTTGCTACAGGCAGGTACACAGAGTCATCTTCCTACCTGAAGGTATTCTACCTGCAATCATTTCCCATTCAGAGGACAGGAGCAGAGCTAGAGACTACTAATGCTAGTTTCTGGTGGCCAGATATGACTATTTCTCTTAAAAGCTAAATTGCATGAAAAAATCACACTTGGGGTTTCAAGAAAGCAAAGTGCCAGGCAGAAGATGTATTTCAATCAACTCCTCATGCCCAGCACAACAATTTTCACAGTATGTGTGACAGACACTGCTTTTTGCAAAGAGCTTGTGACTTTTGGAAACGCTTTGGCATACAGCTGGGAAGAGATCACTGCTGAAACCCATGGTTCACTTAGAAATATGTCAACTGCAGTAGCTACTCTTCCAGTGTCGGGTATTCTAAGCTTTGCTGTTGGTATTTGAAGGATAGTTAGTAAATCCTGTGGTCAAGACAACCTTTCTGGTCAATGCAAAAACTGTGTAACAAACTCCTTTTCTTTGAAAGACTGGGACTTAAAAAGACTTCATTATTTAGTTCAGAACCATTCCATTTAATGGGCTGATGATTTAGGTTTTCCATAGTGGATGAATCATAAATGCTGAAACCTAGCACAGTTTTAGTTTTACTGTTGTGATGGGCATCTGTACTGAGCAATGTATAAATAAAAGAATCCAAGTGACTATGCATCATAAATATTTATTTCCCAAATTATGTTTCCCTATCCATCAGACATACCTGGGACTGATGCTGAAAGATGGATTTGCAATAAACCCTTCCAGCAGCTGCAAAACGAGCAATGGGGACATCTTGGGGTCTTTATTAATTTAGAGGTAGCAGGAAATTGAGACTGAGTTTTTTAAAATTGTGCCCCAGCAGCTTTCCTGACACATTTTACAACATGAGCCAGACAGCTGTTCTCATCTTTCCTGTAGACAAAAAAAGATGACTTTTCACATCAGTGCAACTTGTTTTTCAGTCTACAAGCTGTCCCTCTAAGTCAAGAGCTGCCCTCAATGGTCACTGTCTGTAGATACCATTTCTGTGCTATCAGGTATCTAGCAGAAAAAGCAGCAGAAAGGCTGTAGGAAGTTAGTGGTCCTACCAGACTGCTAGTCTAGGGAAAGTTCTTCACAGCTACTATTAGTTCTTGAACTACTGGTATTTTCCAGAAAAAAAAAAAAAAAGTGAATTCTTGATGGAAATACATTTATTTAACAGGAAGGCCCCCATTGTTATTTGAGCTGTTGATACCATATAATCTTTCACACTGATGGCTTCTGGGAAAAAAACAGCAAATATGCCACTCATCACTCAGTTTCTACTTCTTGCTGTAATGTATTTTTAACAGCTTTAATTATTGTTTGGCTCTTGTACTTGAAGCATTCTCTATGAGTCAGGCTAAAACTTAATACATATTAAATAATGAAAGAGAAGCAGCCAATTAGTAAAAATGCATCTGAGTACTGTGCAATGTAACCATCAAGGAGCTGATACAGGATGTTTGATGTAATTACTGGGGCTTAGATGTCAAATGATTGAACAAAGCAGCAAATCAATGAACTGTGCTTATACAGATTATTAAAATTGAGAGTGGTGAGGGATCTCAAGGTATCAGTCAACACATTCCGCTGCAGTGAGTCATTTTTTGGCAAAAGTTTGCTGAGGGATTGTGAAATCTCCTCTGTTGTAGGTTTTAAGAACAAAGCCTCGACAATCTATGCCAATGCTTAGTCACCCAAATCATGAGAACTTTTTCCTAACATCTCATTTAAATCTTCCTGGAATTTAAGCTCATTGCCTCTTGTGCTAGCCTCAGTTAGCACAAAGAACAGGTTGTTTCATTATTTTCTGCTGCTGCTGCCTTTCACAGATTTGGCATAGCGCAGATGCTGCATGGGGGCTGATGAGGGCCGCTCCCTTCCCTTGCCCCGTCCTGTCCTGTGCAGATCACTGCTCTTGCAGCTCCTGTCCCAGCAGCAGCAGGGCTGAATGGGGGCTGCAGCACCTCCGGGGGTGTAAAGATCCAGTTCAGCCCTAAGGGCAAACAAATCTCTGCATATCCAGTCTCTGCTATCTAAGCCAAGACAAGGGCTCTCATTTACTGCTCCTTACTTGTTAGCAAAAATAACTAACTCTTGCTTTAGCTAGAGCTTGACTCTTGCACATTGTGAGAATATTAATATTTTATTTCTTCACATTTTTTTGTTTGACCTACTTAAATAATATAATTATAAAAAACTCCACTTAAACACTGATATGTTATTCAACCTTGGGAAAATATTAAAAATGAGATAAAAAGTCCCAAACCAAGGTTTTAAAGTTTAGGATATTGTCCCAAAAGTAAAGAAATTACAGAGAGGTTGTGGGAGGAAGGAAGCTTTTGGAAGTTCCCTGCTTGCTTTCTTTTCTACCTTATAGTCCTGATACTGAAGTAGTTGCTGACCTTTAACTGTGATATTACGGAGTGAAAATGAGGACATTCTGATAGGAAAATGGAGCTATGTGTGTCATCATGTACAAATCATTAATGCTGGTGCCCTCAGATTGACTAGCTGGGAAATTTTCAGAGATTTAAAACAAAGAGAAACCCAACTATTTAATTTCACTGTTTCTCTCTGAAGTGTAAATTACTACATTATTAAAATGAATGTTCAATTGGCTGAGCAATCCCAAACTGGTAATTTGGTCGTGCCTCCAGCAGTAACTGTGGCAGGCTGAATGCAGCCCCAGCACTTTCACTCCTGTGCTATACACACATCTCCCAATCCACACCATATATCAGAGACATCACATGGCTACTAGAAGCTAAACCGAAGCTCCTCTGGTGATTTCAGGGCTGTTTCCATAAAGCAAAGGGAAGACAGCTCATAAACACTCAACACAGAACAGCTAAATGCAATGTAATGGAAACCTTTAGGGTGAATGGAATCGTTGGGTGAGACAGGTAGAAATCTGGAGTATTTTGAAGGTCTGTGACAGCGATGACAGAGATCTCTCAGTAAATCATCAGCAAGGTGCAGGAGGAGCATGTTTGAGAAATGAAGCAAAAGTTTAATGCAGCACTAAACCCCTTCATCAGCGGAAGGGTTTTCTCAGGGCTCGTACCTGGTTTCTCTTTAATAGCCTCACAGATCAAGCTTGGCAATAAAAGACATAAATGTAACATCCTCAAACATCCTGCCCACAGCTCATGGAAGGTGCCTTCCCTGGCCACTTTGGCAGGTTCCAGGTGAAGCTGGGTGGGCTGCCCTGAGTAGGCCTCTTCTTTACCCCCTTCTCCTGTTACAAGGCATTTAGAGGCAAACCCAAAATGTATCCTCTGAAAAGAGATTATTCTACATCAAATTCATAAATGTTTATCTGGAACACAGGTATTTATTATCCGGATGCTTGTGCTCCTGGTTACTTTACATGAACAATGGTGGAAGTCACTTGAATGGTATCCAAGGAGACAACTTCACTGAACTAAACTAATTAATCCTCTCTTGTTGCTGTTTACAGTTCTTTTTAAGTAGGCAGTAACTGATCCCGTAGAGCTGGTTGTGGCTCCTCCTTAAGGACTGCTTTATACAGATATGTAATACATTTATCAGAGCTGGGTTTGCCTCTTAAAGTAATGTTATTAAGCTTCTCCATTTAATTCCTAGCATAGTATTTTCCACTTTTAGCTACCAGCCTCTTGTTCACATTAGTTCCCCATGGATTTAATTTCCCTTTACTTTCAGTAACACGGCTATCACCCACGATTCCATTTCTGGTGCGTTATTCCAGTTGTGCCACCAGGTGTCATCAAAAGGCTCACCAACACCGCGGCTTGCGCTTCCTGAAGGATTTGGGATCTCGGGGGTGTGCGTGGGGAGGTGTATGGGGGTGCCATTAGCTGCCAACAAACTGACACAGTAGCAAGGGGACCACACTTCTGATTTCCCCATGGCTTTCTTTGTTTAGATAGACTTTGCATTGCAGCAACAGAATGCAAACCACATGCTCCAGATGTTTGCACCGTGGTGGGTGACACCAGCCTACCTTGGGTTTCACTACGAGTTATTCCAAAGTCTGCCTGGATTTACAGTCCTCTTAAGCAAGCCTGGAAGAAGTCATCCTTCTTATGTCTGGCCTTAAAGGCTTTTCAAGCAGCCATTGGAACTCCCACTTACATGAGACCTACAGGATGAAAAAAAAAAGTGGAAAGGCATCAGATAGGACACACTCATTCGTTCCAGAGTTTTATTTAAAAAGTGTTTACTTCCTTCCTCTCTTCCTGGTAGATTGTGATGTAATTTTTTTCCCAAGTAAATGTAGCCCTTCATCTTTGTTCTCTATCTCCCCTCTCCAAATTTTCATTTTTTCAACAAAAAAATATTCAACACTGTTTCTACCCATCACAGTCTACCTGCCCATTTCTGTAGGCCATCACTGGTCCAGTTCTCCATTTCTACATTAATTTACTGTGTACAGCATTTCCTTCTTTTCATCTGGACCAGAAGCTTGGATGAATTACTGTTCCCCAAGGCTGCTAATTGGACACCTGGTACAAAGGAATGAAGTTGCCCTCACTTCACACAGGCAGCCGTGCACCGTGGGTGGCACTTGCTGCCTGCATGGGGCCAGGCAGGCCCGGCCAGCAGGGTGCCAAGGTGGCACAGCCACCACTTTCTGAGAGATCATCTACTAGCAATTTACAGGAAGATCATTGCAGTAAGGAAAGATCACACCATTAAAGTCTTTAGTATCTTTCAGACAAGCAAATCAGCTCCAATGGATGAATAAGTTACATATTTCCAAGTTTTTGTTATTTTGTTTCAGCTCATACAACATTTTAATTGATTTATCATTCCTGCAAGGTCTAGTTTCTGGATTTTTCCCTTTTGAGGGGGTTTAGTTGGACTGGATGCTGTCCAACACCTTTTAACTCAGCTGGCTTCTGGCTGGGCCAGCACATGATCCTGCTTGCCTCTGGGATTTGAGGGGAGCAACCTTATGTCTTCATTTACAGTTATTCTTATGCAAGGCAAGTAGCAATATCTTCTTCAGTCAGACTCTATGAGGATAGAAAGAAAAATTATTAAACAAGATTAAGGAGAGTCTTGATCTAGAAATCCTCTACTTTCCACACCCTTGATGCCCAGAACTTGTAGACAGTAAGGAAGCATACCAGGGAGGAAGGGGTCCCAGGTCAGTACTGAAAAGTCTGGGAAACTCTGGCCTGTGCCTTTGTCTTGTATGAGATGGCTGGTTACATAAAATCCAGTCTTCAGAGAATTCCACAAACTGAATTTACAGCTAAGTATAACCCCTAGATTTCACACAGGATGGATTATTATTAATACCCCATCTATTTGACCTAGATTCTGTCGACTGTAAAGTGCCACATTTAAATTTAACTTCTGAAGGAAAAATAATTGAATTGAAAAATCAATCACTAGGCAATTTCACATTCAGTTCATTTAAGGTCAAGTTATTGCTGTCTCAGAGAATAAAAGTTTTCTTAATGGATCAAGTTCAGGAGTGATGTGAAATCAGGCATAATTACATACTGGCTAATGAACCTAAACTGGCATTACAGCATACATATTGAGAGGTATATATCCATTTACACCCTCTTTGACTCACTTATTAGTTGGACAAGAGGACAAGGGGCAGGAATTGCCACCAGGGGCTTTAGATGGTTCAAAAGGCCACAGCTGAGGCAGACAAGTACCCACTTGCTTCCTGCATGAGCAGGCCACGACTTAACAGGGGAATCACAGGCTGCTTCCCAAGGGTATTTGTGCTGACACGCAGGAACTGCTGTGCTAGATGTGATCTGCTGTGGGCGACTGTCCTTTGCAATCCATTTCCACCATCCTGCACCTTTCTAGGGCTCTAGGGAAAGTCTCAGTCCAGGGTGAAGTCCAACGCGCTCGACTTGCTTCAGACTTCAGTCTTCTTCCATTGTCAGCTCCGAGTTATGTTTGGAATTTCTGTAGAAAATCAATCATAATCCAGTTTGAGAGATTCTTTGTCTTATATCTAGTTGGTTCTCCAGCTCAAGGTGCTTTGGGTTTCCACCTATTTTTTCAAACTGCAATAATTTCATTCAGCAGAACATTTTCAACAGAATTTTGTAGTATTATGAAGCATAAATATTTCCTTACTCATCATGGTATATTCATCTCCATTATTCACAGATCTTAGCCCAGTGGTTGGTTCTAGATTAAGTAAATAATTCCAGACTTAAGGCTTTGCATATTTGGCTTTTGGGCTTTTTCTTTCCAATTTAGCTTATGGGCTCTTATTAAGTATAAAAGTATTTGCCCATAAGAAAGAATCACTAGTATTTTTATTATATCATGATAAATATCAATTCAGGTTAAGTTTTTAATATGTCTTCACAAGTAATATTTTATCATGTAATATATTTTTAAATGTCTCATTAGGTTCTGTGGAAAACAATTTTATTGACTTTTAACAATAAACTCTGAAGTAATTAATTACTTTAGGATAGTAATCAGCATAGTGCTTTAGAAAAGTATCTTTTTCTTTTAATGATGTATTTCTCATTAGTCTGTTTTATGGGAAGCAATGTTGTCTCTCCTAATTAAATAAGTTTTGCACATGCAGTATATTTAAAACATAGCATTAGTAGACTCAGTTTTACAGAGATGCAGGATTTCTACAACTTAAAGCTGTAGCGTTAAAGGGGAAAAAAATCTAGCTATGTGCAAGTTTAACCACACTCAAAATAACAGCAGGTGGCCACAAGAAAATCCATCTATCTGCATTGCTTCCTTTACTCTGAAAGGCAGAATAAATCAAATATCCCTGGTGCAACTCAACAGTTACACTTTTATTCCTAGCTTTGCATTTCAAGGTAGCATGGAGCTTTAGAAGGAATCACAGATTGCTAGTCTTTATCTGCACATCAAGTCAGAATTTCTAATATACAGATTCTTGATTTCCTTTTCAACAGGCATGACTATGGGAGGAGCACAGCTGGTGAGATAGCTGCAGTGGGGTTGCAAGGATTCTGCTCACCAGAGACTTCCAGACTTTAGGGGTGCAATTCTTCCCAGTTCCCCTCTTTCCTGTTTCCTTCATTCCTGGGTTAGTAAAGGAAAGGAAATTCCTTAGATGAAATTCCTTTATGCATAAGTTCTAAGACATCTTTTTCCACTGTATTTTTCCTTCATCAGGAGATCAAGCAAAGGTCATGTCAGAACATGGGGCTGAGCTGTGTATTCCAGTCATAAGGCTTCTTGTTGCAGCCAAGGCTGCATGTCCAGGAGAAGGCTTTGGGCAGATCAATGACAGGATGGGAGGACTCTGAAAATACAGTTAATTACAAGATCAGATTCTACCTAATTAAAAAGCTCAAAGAGTTCTTCTAACTTAGCCATATCTTGAGAATATTAAAAATTATTTTTTCAGTACAAAAAAATACATCTAAAAAAGGAAACCAAAAAAGGATACTCAGTGCGAAGTTTGCATGCAACAGTAAGTCATATTTTATCTTCCTTTTGTTTCTTTTTTTTTTTTAATCAATCTGAAAGTTTCTTAGCAGACTGAAATTTCTATTATAAACCTACATTCAGCTGTTCCAGGTGTGACAAGCTCTACTTAGCTTTTCTTTGGTCTGTTGTTGTCCTCCTGGTATGAAGTCTCTGTGGGAGCCACAGAAATGCTTGGCAGCAGATCGCAATTCCTTACAATGCCTACAGAGAGATTTCTTTGGAGCTTCACTTTTACCCTCTATACTTTCAATCAGTGCCAAGAAGAAATACATTTCTCCTGGGAAGTGGTGGTGTTAATTTTTTGGATTATTTATCCTCTAAAGGGACTCCAGTCAGTCTTGTTATTCCAAAGTTTGACTCTGAAAATTGAGTTTCAACACAGCTGGAATATTTTGTTTGCTTACTTGTTTTAATGCTGCTAGAAATAAGATCTGTCCCAAGAAATAGGGGGAAAAATCCCTCTATCAGCACTATATGCAGACCAAGTATTGTGCCTTCCTTCTTACCAGTACACAGAAATAAGAAAATCAGTCAAACTGCTCTACTCTTACAATTCGATTTTTTCCTTTTTATACCTCTCCATACTTCATAGAGATCAGCTTATATATGGCTCCAGGTTGTCTACCATGCCAAGGCAGCCCCGCCTGTGGGCTGACTGCATCAGAGTCATGAGCTGCAGAATAAGTGCCAAAGATCAGAGAAGCCAAGCATTCGAGGTTTCCAAAAGCTGTGGCCAGGACACTTAGCTGTTTGAGGAGAATGGCATCACTGTTCATCTTTGCTGTTATAAAGCAAAGAAAAGAACTGTGATTCTACTGATTCTACTGTGAATTTACTTTCTCAGCCATTCCCTTTAATAACAGATAATGGACGAGAGGCTGACTTCCCATCAGCACAGGCCCCTGGCAGTCTGTTTCACGGACCGCTTTGATTCAGTCCTGCTAGAACTGCCTGTGTCTTCATTTTCTCCAAAAATCACTAGCTGGTTTTAAGGTCCTGGTGCTTCTTTTCATGACCACACAATATAAAATCTCCCTTTGTCTCCACTGCACGTGAAAGAGACACTCACAGAATCGAAATTTTCTTATTTTAAATGAAACTAGAAAGTAAGTAGCCGATGTGTTGGAACACATCATTGTGTGAACTGCTTGTTGAAAGCATGCAGCCAAGAGCTGAGAGAAGGTGGGAACAATCACCACTATCAGCCTTCCAAATACCAACCAAAAAAAGTTTGATGATTTTCATGTTCTCTATCTGTCATGATAAGGTAATTCCTTTGACAAAGTGGTGAAATATATTCCTAAAATGAAAGAGGACAATTGTAATTTTTTTGTTCCTACCTTCTAAAAAGAAACTATTTGCTATCTGGAGTCCATTTCTATTGACCTTACTCTCTGGAAACATCCAAGTATATTTTGGAAGAATCAGATAATTTAAGATGTGGTCAAACTAGGAATAAATTTTCCACATGGCATATTTTAAAGGATGTCTGACCATGTCAATACAAAGTTCAAGTTCTATTAAAGTTCTATCTTCAATATCAATGTTCTATGTTACAGAAGTAGGGAGTTGAATGTCTACTTTAGAATAAATATATGCATGTGAATAAAAGGAAATAACCATCACTATCCCCTGTTTCTTCATTGCTTTCTGGTAATTCCTTGACTTGGAACATTTGCCAGCTCTGGAGCTGTTGATAGTAAATGTGAATGTGCCTTGTGGAAAATAAATAGGGTTTTGGAGCTTACTGCACATCAGAGCTTTTTCAAGTCACAGGATAAGATTTGGCAGTCAAAATTGTAGCCCTAGCAAAAAAATGAGACAAGAAATTGAGTGTTTTAGCATGCAAATGTATTTTGTAAGACACAGAGAAAGAGATGCCAGTAGAATAGCTTAGAGTGGAGAAGTGAAGTTCCTGGCAGTGAGGAATGTGCCACTTCATAAGATCTATCAAGCATCTGTAAAAACAGCTCTTTAGTTTAAGTCTTCACCTAAAAGCCGTCTTTAAGTGACAACTCAAGCGCATTTCAAATCACAACTTAATTCTTGCTCACTCAAAATGCAAAAAAACCCCTGACAGTCTGAAAACGCTTAGACAGTTTGTAAATGTGTTTTCCTCCTTAAATGCCTGTGAGTGCACTGTACCTCAGCAGCTCACCCATCACCGCAGTGCAGGGAGAGCTCCCTCTTCGCTTGCAGCCTACCTTGCCCACTCTCATCTTGCTGCCTCCTCCCTGAACTGCTGGAGCATCATCCTACCACACAGCAAGCAGTTGCAATGTGGATTTAAAGTGTCTCAAATTTCCCTTGAATTCCCTTTAAAAACAGATAAGAGCAATGGCAGGCAACATATATAAGGAGTTAAGTATTTTCAGAAGGAGACTGAAACTATTTAACGCTTTTTTTTTCCCCTGTGACAGAGGACTACAGAGCAGGCCAGCTCTGATAATTTAGAAGGCACCAGAGCATTCTCAGCATTCAGTCCCAGAGAGGAAACAGCAAGTCATTATTTTAAAATTAACTTTTGTGTTTAAAAATGTGGATGTAATTCTTATCACCCTCTACATTTGAACAATTCTGGTGTCTTTGCTACAACTAATCAGTATCTCCTACACTAAATCATTTACAGAAAGCAACCCCTGAAGCTGATTTATGAGCCTGGTGCCCTGTCTGCCACCACAAAGGGCACACGTGGTAGAAAGTATCTGTGTTTGCATGGTCTCCCACTCTCATGGAGATGATAGATGGATAGATGATAGATGGATAGATGATAAATGGTTCCAAAGATGGGTAGCAGAGAAGGGAGAGGACATAACTGAAGTCTATTTAGAATCAGCAAGGAACTGGAGTCTGGGATTTGTGTTTGTTTCTGTCACAGGTAAAAAGCATTTCCTAATGAAGTTCAGCCTGGTGTCTGACATTGCTTTCTTGTTCCCATCTCCCTTTCCTTTAGGGGATGAATAATTAAGCAGCAAACACTCACATGGGAAAGCCACAGGTAAACTTCATACTGGATGGGGTTTTCTACATGAACTCTGCCTCTGCATTGGGGGAGGGAGGCAGGAAGCCAAGATGCAGGAAAAGCCTCTGGAAAGGAGGGAAGCATAGACTTGAGACACTCTGGAGAATTAACTATTCAAGATATGGAAGGGGACTGCTGTAGCCCCATACTCACCTGCAGACAGACAACAGGAAACAGATCTGTCCCTCTGATGCAAGTCAGGTATCCTGCAGGGAAGGAAGCAAAGCCCCTGCACAGAACACATTATGAGGCAGCTGTGCACCCTCCATAGCGTGGCTACACTGCAACCAGGGCGGCTGGACTGTGCTCCAAACAGAACATAACTCCCGTTGGAGGAGAATTGGAACAGAAAGAACAGGGGTAGAGCCACTGCCTTTGTTCTCACACGAAGCAAACTCCCACTATTTCCTTTGCCCTGTTGGGCAAGGGGTAGACTCACACTATTCAACTGTGAGAGCCTCTGAGCAGCTCCTGTGAAGTCAAGCAATGAAGATCCATTTTTCATTCAGCCTTTACAGAAAATGTTAGAAAACATTTTAAAATTCAAATTGCATACAAAACCCTGATTTGGCACAGTTCAACGTGAAAATTAGTTTTGAATCAAGTTGCCACCTGCCTTCCTGAGGAGATAATATATCCTGAAAAGGAAGAGTTGCAGGCATCACTGACCCTCTAAGGCAAGCATCATATTGCCAGGAAATGTGCTTAGTATAGTCAAGGCTGACAGAGTTTAGACAGATAAGAAGAGAGGCTGTTAAGCTGTCCCCTATTCTTAGGTTTTCTTATTTGCTAAAATATGACATCAATCTGACATCACAAAATCTCATGACAGTTTTACTCTTCCTGTGGTGGTGGTGGTTCACTTTAGGAGAGGGGAAGGAGGTAGGTTTGGGTCTTTGCTGCCATAAGGGAGCTTTAGGAAAGATATTGAAGGTGGACTTTTGGCAACTTTATAGTTTAGGGAGCTGAACTTTTAAGTTCAAGGGCAGAATGGAAAAATCTCACCAGCACCTACTGTAAAATGAAAACAAAGTTCATTCAGGGGATGGAGAAGGGAGATGACACCTTGCTAGGCTATGAGAACTCACACCTAAGAGGCGGATAGAGGGCTGGAAAAACAAGAGCATGGTTTGATGTGGTCAAGGAAGGAGCCAGAGAGAGTCAGCTTAAATAATCAGAGGGTGAGGCAGCACAATACAGCAGTAGGTTCAGACACGGTATGGCAAGAGATTGGATTGCAGAAATCGATCCTTGAACAGAGGGAATATCTTCCCCCTCTCACAGCTGGAGGAGGGAAAGTGTCTAAACAGAAAAGTAGCTTGGGTGGATGGCTCTGGGGAGAAACCTTAACCAAAAATGGCATCTTTTATGAGCAAGATACCTCCTGAAGAAAATAAAAAATCCTGGGGAAACAAAATGGATATGTCCCTTGCTGGACAAGAGTCTGGGTCCAGAGCTCTAGAGAGGGTGCTCATTGCCTCAAGTATCCTGAAAGCTGTAGCTGAGATTTAGTACTCTGCCAGCACCAACTGGCTGCTGAGCATGTTGGGCATTTAAATCTGCTGAAATTACATTGTATATCTAAAGCACAAACTGCAGTTTTTGAAAAAGAAGGCTTTGTGCTGTGGCTGCTTCTAGTGTAGCAAAATAGCTCACAGTAGCTAACTTCTTCTAACAAATGTGTTTTCCAACACCATTACAGTCAAATACTTTCATGTAAGATGGATGTATTTGTTTTAGCAAAACTCACAAAGGCCTGAAACACATCACATTGCAATTACTGCAAGGTCCTTTTTCTGGTCTGAAAAATACAGTCGCAGCCCTTCCAAAATCCAGTAACAATACTGCAGTACAAACAATTTCCCTTCCCTGCCACTTCGACTGACTCACCTCTCCAGGTACATCCTCCTTCCAGTTCTCCTTCAGCCTGTTGCAGGCAAGACGTTTGTCTTCATTTTTTCAGGCACAGCAGGTGCCCATCGTGTTGTGAATCATCAGTCAGTATTTACTGCTGCAAAGTTTTCATCAGCTGTTAATTGCCCTGTAATACAATGATTACTTTTGATTTTTTAGCAGACCTTGTTATCTTTTAGAACTATTGATTCATTTAAAACCACAGGTCTTCTGGGGGTCACCTACTCCAGCCTACTACTCGAGGGTGGATATTGCAATAATCCTGCTCCAGGCATTACCCACTATTACTCCAGGAGCAGTGCAACCTGCTCCAGGTATTACCCACTATTACTTCAAAACCTATTTTCATATGTACAGTCAGAATATTCTTTCCTGCAGCTTCTGTCTGCCTTCTCTCATCCTCTCATGGTGCATCCACTCCCCTGCCTTTGATGCTCACGTTTCTCTGCTGGGATTCTGGGAGGGCAGGTGTTGGAAGCCTCACCAAAGCCAGTCTCAGGGCACCTGGCTCCCCTTGGCTGCAGAGACAGCCCCTCATGGCAGACAGGCTGCACTCGGGCCTTTTGGATGTGGTTTTGTTTTTTGTAAACCCACGCTGGCCAATCCCAACCACCTACTTTCTTTCCCGTGCCCAGATCCTCACCCTTGACGTTTTTGAAGACAGGCATAAAGTTGTCCTTTTGCCACTCCCAGAAGACCGCCCTCAGCTGCAGCCTTTCAAAGGCAGCAGCCTCAGATTGGCCTCCTCCACTTCAGGTACTCAGCAGGACCTGGCTCTTGCCATCCAGCACAGCACTCCACCAATACAAATAAATATGAATAAGACAGGAAACCAAATATAAATATTTCTAAAACAGTCTTAATTTAATAATAAAACATTGTAATATGGAAGAATTCTAGACACTCAAGAAAAAATTACTTTTACCTGAAGTGCTTGTCATTCCAATAAATATTTGAGGATGGTTCAGCTGTCACTCGAAACAAGAGCTCTAAGCAAAAAATAGTTAAAATATATAGAAGCCACAGTAAGAAAATTATTGTGACCACTGTGACCAGATGATGGCTATGGAGATTTAATGTCCAACCAGGCATGAATAAATAGTGCAGTTCCTCACTTATTCAAGGTGACATGTTCAAAAGATATACTAAGGCTCACTGGGTTATTGCCAGATCCATAAAGATAGTGGAACACTTCCTGCAGAGTTTAAAACTACCATGGCTCTTTTTTTTCTTCCCCCAGAAAAATGTGACAAAATGTTTTGCAAAACTTTCTCACCATAAAATTCATAGCTCAAGATCAGATTGTAAGGAAATAAATCAAGGCGACTTTTTTGTAATGAAAAAGTCTCTTTCTTAAAGGAACTGCCTTTTAGTTTATAAGTAGATGGGCCCAGTGTAACATTATCATCAGAGTCCAAGTGGTGATATTGACTGGGCAATGTCCATGCTAGCTCCTCTCTTCTCTCGCTATCTGACCAGAACTGCAAGGAAAGGTTTTATTACATTTTGACCAGCAGAAATGAGAAACACACACACTAGTGACCTGCAGTGGTTATAAAAGATCCTATCACTATCATTTTTCTTTTTAAAAGAGCAATCTATATAAATCTTCAATCTGTACAGACTAGTGGACCATATCTCTATTTGATAACCCTTTGTGAAAATCTTTTGTGATATGGAGACCGTGACCCAGTCACATGTACCAGCAGAAAGTTACTGCTGATGTGTCTGTATCTGGTCTGGATCCTTCTTTTTGCTACAGAAAGATGGCAGTGCTAGGTGATAATCTCTGACCAACAGAGTGCCCTTATAACTTTTGACTTTTCATACAGGAACAACTTGCAGCTCAGAGTATAGTCACCAGATCTAGAATAATAGGCATACTAGAGGATATGATCTGTAATCAGGATAGGATATGATCACTGTAACCTTATTACCTTAGTGGTTTCCACATTTGGTATCTTACTCAAAAAGCTAACTGCCCTGCCAATATTATATTTCAATACTTGTTAACTGTTACAACAAAAGCATGAATTTCATAGCCAGATGGATGTAATGATGTAACTCTTCAGGAGAAGGTATCCTAACATTACAAAAAAGCAGCTGATTGTGTTTGTCTGAGTATGATAGAAATTTTCTTTCTCTTGTAAAGTTCATTTTTAAAAGGAGAGATCCTAGCAGGCATAATGGGAGGATTTACCATTTATCCTGTAATTATAATCTCAAATGTATAGTCGAGCACGTTGTAGACAAAACTTTGGTCGCAAGCAGAGTTTCAATACATAAAATGTAAGTTAACACAGAGTTTTGAATAAGAATCTTCCTTGGTTCACATTTTTTAGCTCCTTATATTTCCAGATTAATTCCATTCATTGCTGAATGACATAACACATTCCTTCACCCTTCATGATCCAAATATTTCTACATTTTAAGATGGTCTTTGAAATAATCAGCTGTCTAAGAAATCTACACACGCTTAGCCAGTCCCCTCCTTTTCTGTATTTCATATAGGAACATTTTCAATTGCAGAAACCTGTAATTGCTTTAAATTTCTCATCATCAACAGTAGAATATAAAAAGAAAAAAAAAGTGGTTTAATACATTGACAACTCTTGTTTCCTGAGGAGCCAGTTAAAATACAGAGTTCGGTAAACCTAGCTCATACTGGACAGCAACAGGCTCCTGATGGGATTAACTCTTCTGAAGGGAGCTGAGCAGCTACATCTGACTCCCTGCAAAACCAGGCACAGGCAGATGCACATGGCAGGGTGCCTACCTGGAGCCCTGTGATCCTCAGCATCCACAAGTTTAATACAAAGGTAACTGCTCTCCCAGAGGATGCTAAAAGCCTGGATTCCCTTACCTACCTCTTTGGTAGGTGATTCTCCAGCAAATTATCCTCTCACAACACAGCTGACAGCTCCACAGAACAGTGGTAACTGGGGAGAGTTACACTTGCAGGAAATGGTCTCTAATAATGTTATTACTATGGGGTATATCTTGGTCTGTGAAATCTCTACAATAAAGTTTCTGAAGTTGTTTTTTCCCTTGGCCTTTGTGGATTTGTAATGGCTCTGTTGCCTTCATATTAACCCTAACAGCCTTACAATTGAGTCCTTTTACTCTCGTACTCCTTACTTTCCACTTCTTATTAACAAAGAGCAGGCTTTTAAAGAATAGACTAAGCTTTTCAGAGTAAAAAAAGAATTTCAAGCTTCCTCACACACCTCCCTTCAAAAGCTTGCCGCTGAGTTAAGCAACTGCATACTTTGCCCATACTTCAGAGCAAGTCCTGTCTCCCAAGTGATCTGCTTCCAGCCTCAAGTCTGCCCAGGCTGGTTTTAAAGTTAATCCTTAATCTCTGTTAGCAGAGGCACAACCATGGTGTAGCATTTTGGTGGTACAGTAGAACACCCACATAATCACACACCTGTCTCTGCTGCGTCTTCCTCTGAAACTCTGACGTAGTGAATGTTCACAGTCTTGCTGCAAAAAAGCCCCAGTAAAGGCTGTTACAGGCTACAGTGAGGAAAAGACGTTAAAACACAAGGGAAACAAACACAGGTTCTGTAATTATACTTTATTGCAACTCCGATGCTTTGTCTGCTCCTGGAAGACTCCTTTAGCTAAATCTGTTTCAGGCTTTTTTTTTTCCCTGTACCAATTAAGACAATAAGCATGTATAATTTTCTTATTATTTTATTGAAAAGGTACATTTAAAAAAATACACAGACATCTTACTATTATGGATTGCTGATAAAGATGCTCTAAAAGTTAATTCTCTCTTCTTTTTCCCCTTTCTTCCACCTGTAGTCCCCATTATCACATAATGACTCCAGTCTGAGCACTGCATATTGATTCACCTTTATAAAAGGGTTGGGAGGTAAGAGGATAGATGGGACATTACTGCAATATATTCAGTAAACAGAGAATATGGTCAATTATAAATATTTTATGTTCTGTACATTATTGCATTAGGGAGCCACAATGTTATGCAGCATCAATACAAAGGAAACTAGTTAGGAATTAGGAAAACAGGATATTTACGTACAAACACATGGATCCATTGTCTTCTTGAACAACGCATGTGAGCTGTGGAAATGTGCAATTGAAAAGCTTTTTTTCTCTTTAAACATTGCTTAGCAACACCAGTGAAGAAACAACAAAAATAAGTTAAATGAAAGTAGCAAACAAGCAGTAATCTTAACTCTATGTTATATGGCTTTCTATTTTTGATTTCTCTAAATAAAGTATGACACAAAAGAAATAATTAAAAGCTTCAGCATTGCATTGCTTTCAAACATTTGCACAGAAGCTAAAATTATTAAAAACAGACATAGTACATCTGTAGTACTACACAAGATACACCAGTACTGGGGTCTAGGACAGCACACAATCCCTGTCAACAAGAGCACACGAAAAGAATGGATGCAATTCTTTTTTGAGACGTTATCTGCAATCAAGCATTTGATTCATCTGCCTTTTCCTTTTTTCCACATTAGATTATACCCCGTTGCCTTTCAGAGAAGTATTTACATAGGTGTGAGTGAGGAAGACCCTAGTTTTCAAGTCTGTCAGGAAAATATTTTATGTATATACCTTGATTCCAAGGTGCATCATACAAATTGGAAAAAAAAGGAAAATAAAAAAATGAATAGATGTATGAATATTTAATGGTATAAATTTTATGAGCAATTTAATATTTAAGTAAATCGCACTACCTTGATTAAAAAAATAGAGAGGAGACAGAATTGTCAAGACTCCAGAACGCAGTGCCGTCAGTGATGCATTCTATGATGTGGTTGGATGTGGTGTCACGCCGGATGGCATTGCAAAAGAGAAACATTTTAAAATTTCAACCCCTTTCCTGCTTTCCTTTACCCTTTGTACTGGCCATAGTTATCCCTTTTTCCCATCAATAAATTAGTACGGTGCAAAGAGTATGGAGGCCGGCGTTGCCCGGATGGGCCCGTGGGCCGGCCTGAGGAGAGCTGGCGGAATTGCTGGTGCCTGGAACAGGGACGCCGAGGGCCGGGGAGGGAGGGACAGAGCTGACGATACAGCTGCAGCTGCAGCAAGAGGAGATGAGAGGAAAGCAGGTGCCAGCGGCTTAATCATGTCCTTCTGGAATGCGAGTTTTGCCTGGAATAAAACACACACGCAAAAGCAATGTAGATACAGTTCTCCCAACACCCACCTTTGCACGAGGGAAAAAGTGAACCCTGGCACAGGGAACACTCTGGCTTCTCACAGAAGCCTCTTACCAGCTGCTTAGAAATGTTACCTGCACTGTCCTCTTACTCCCAGGGCAATTAAAGCAACCAAATCCTATATTTTAACATAAATAAATCTTTTGAGACCTTCCCACTGATGTTTAGAAGGAAGCATAATTTGCAAGTGAGTAACTTTATCTAATTTATAACTGTGCATGAAATATTAAAAATACCCCCCTGATTAAGACTTCAGCATCAAAATTCAAAATTTCCACTTGCAAAAATGAATTGTAGAAAAGTAGAGTGGACAAGATGGGAAGGTGGTATTAGGCCAGTCATCTTTGTGCCTTCTAATGCAGACCTGTTCTTTTCGAAGTAGAAATATTATTTAAAATTGATACCAAAAAGAAATTTTCATGAAATATATATATGTGACTCACTTTATGGTCTACAAGTGTTGCTGGTGCTTGTGGTGAAACAACTAATCAGAAATATATATACTCATATCTGTATCTCTCACTGAAAATGGTTTGCGCTACAATCATTCAATTGTGGAAGCAAAAATACTCATGGTTCCTCCTTTATAATTGGTGGTCTCTCCTTATGCAATAGATGATAAAATGATGAACTATACAAGTGAAGAAGATTAGCATGGGTAGAACCTGTCAAGTGTGGAGACTTAGAGGAAGCCTACAGCATTTTCATTTGCCTCTAAACAATTACAAACACATATCAGTATTTTAGCATTTACAGGCTTTTCACATGCTTTCTCTTGCACATACACTTTTGCATCTGTCTTTTTCCAACCTGTAATATATGTTTGTGCCATATGTGGCAAGCACTTTGCTCTCATGAACACTGGCTGTGTCATGAGCAAATAAACGTACAAACTGTGCTGTGCTAAAGCCATCCTGAACTCTGGCTGCAGATGATCAGCAGGACCAGCTTGGGGAATTCCTGGAAATGCAGGTGGGTGTGACAGGGATTGGCTAGTGGAACAGACAGGAGAGGAGTTTGATATCCAGTGACAGGCATGGCCTGAACATCCAGGCAGTCATTTCTCCTAAACACCTGATATCTCTTTTGCACCAATAGATCCACACAGCCTTCTGGTTTGCCATAAGCAGAGAATGAGCACTAGTATTTTTGTATTTTAACATCCTATGTCCTTTTCTCTGACTGCATCCACCACAACTTAGAGTTATCTCAGGTGTGCAAAAAGATAGAGCATAGCCATTGCTGCTTTCAAGGAGAAAAGCCCTCGCCCAGCAGAGCCGATACCTCTCTACGGGGCACATGGTTCATTCCCCATTCCACTGATTACTCCCTTCTTTCTAGCAGTAAATAACACTTGCAGTGCTGTCTGCATGCCTTGGACTGGGCAGACAGAATACATAACTATCTTCAAATCTGATTCCTGTGCAGACTCAGCCTGCAGGGGAAGAGACGCTGCAGAAGTGTCAGGTCTGTCATGTTCCCGTCTCTGTGCAGTGGGAGTCCCCAGGGTCACAAATTCACACAGACAGTGATGAGAAATAAAAATACTTACTGCTAAAATACTTGGGTTGCGCTGCAGTTTGTTGTAAGGACTATATTTAGGTTTCATAGGCTTTCCTGCAACTCTGTCCTTATGCCTCCGGCTGGAAATGTGCTGAAATAAATATCCTCACATTTAATTAGCTCTTTAAACATTTCTCAGTTTTGAGTTTGAAATTGATTTATCAGCAGGATATGCCTAAGCCCCTGTTTGTAAGATAAAGTAGGTTCTTTAGAGAGAGCAAAGATGAGTTTTGCTAAATTAAACATAACAATTTGGAGCATATCAAATAGAGAATCGGAAACTAATCAAATACAGCATATTTTGTGATTCAAGACAGGCTCTGCAAATTATTGGTATTTTGGTTAGTATTTCCTTTTTCCATTTGAGGAGCTTTAAACCAGAGCTGTAATCACTAGGTCATAGGGATATTCAGAAGTAAGAGGTAAATTTCCATCTCGCTGATACTGTTCAGTTGTGTAATAATTCAATATTAGCTGAAGGAAGAACCAGTACTGAGGGATATGACTACACATGCAATTTATTATTACCTTAGAGCTAACTAAAAAACAGGGAATGAGAGGACACATTACACAGCACAGCACCACCCAGTCAGAGATTCCCATCAGGTTATCAGAATCACTGCATTTGTATGGGCACGGATCTGAACTCAGGGCTAATTGACTCAGCCAAAGCAAACAACAGCTCCACAATTTGCTCCACAGGCAAACAACAGCTACACTGTTATGCTGTTCAACATAACTCAGACATATCTACAGTATTAGTATTACTGCCCTACTGGTGATTGTCCCAAACCAATAGATCTGAGTCATGTTTTCCTTCTCACACAGCATTAAACATTATTCCAAGAGTCTGAAAACAGCATCAAAAGATGAATTCAGGGAACCTCAACCCAGAATTTTTTATAGTTAGGATAACAAGATTCAAATCTTTATCTTGAACCACAGAAAACTTAAATGAGACCTGCTATGTCATTCAATGGTACTGACACCTCTGATTTTACAACTCTCAAGCCCATTTTTCCCAACTGAAATAATTAGGTGAACTTGACATATGATGAAATATTTAGAAATAGTTGTGGGAAGACAGATAAGAAATACTAAGTTCATCTAGTACTCACCAACATGTCTTCACACAGCCCTACACTGCACCTAAAACATTGCAATGCAACTTCAACCAACAAAGAGCTCCAGATACATGCAAGTTACCTGTTTAAGCTGGATTTCTGAATTAACATGGACATCACAGATTTCACAATGGAACGTCTTGTTCTGCAGTCCTGAGCCTTTACTGCCATTCTGCACCTTCATTCGGGATCCAGGCCTAGGGTAAGACTTGATGGGACCAGCACCATTCCGAGCTTCGACCATGGTCTTGTGCTTGGAGCCTAATGGGCAAGGAGATGCAGGTGAGTTCATGATCAGCAGCACAAAACATTCCCTTAGCCTGGGGACTTAGCAACATTTATCTTCAAGACAGAATGGTTAAAGTCACCACAGACTGGGACTAGTGATCACTCTTGTTTCAGTCAGTGTAGCTCCTGTGTCCTTGATCTAAAGGCAAGCCAGAAGGCATTGTGCAAAGAAGGGAGCAGCAGGCATGCTGGACCTCACTGTGGGGGCGGTGTATGGCTGGATGGCCAAAGTGTCTGCTGCTTATTCTTTTGC
>WAAG01044306.1:0-27709 GCA_013390105.1 Tichodroma muraria
GAATCTCCCAAGCAATGTTTGTTTTCCAAACCATGGACAGATTTGTGAGTAGTCTTTATTCCTGCTAAAATATTTTTATTCTTAATGGAAGACATTTATAGCTTTTATTTTTATTGGGACATTTTATATTAGTTAAAAAGCTACCTTCCTTTTATTCTTAAAGATTTCATTACTACTGCTAGTATTTTTAGGTATTAATTGCTCACTGCTGAAGACAGAGGGTTTTCATTAAAAGCAGGAATTTGTTTAGCTGTATGTATTTGGTTATTTTTTATTGATTATATACTGGCAATATGTCAACCACTTGACACGAGAGTTAAGGCTGGAAGTTGAAACCCTGGCCTGTTACTGAGTTACTGAAAGCCCTGTTTTTTACTTCAGTACTGTTCTGATTTTACTCAGAGCAGTTTCTTCCTTTTGATACTTCCATTCACAGTAGAAAAGCACCTGTGCATATACACAAATGTATTCTTAAGTTTATTTGTATGAACTAGATGTTCTTTGACAGGCATTTATCTAATCTTAAACATTTTATTTATGCAGCACCAAATCACCCTCATATGTAGCTGTAGAAATGAATTATATAAATTCAGTAGTTTTTTGTCTCTAACTTGTATTTTAGCTGTGTGAGTCAGGCCATTCTGCCTGAACTTTGGACTAAGTTTTTTCACCAAAGGTGCAGAAGGTGTCCAAAAAAAGGGAAAATGTAGCTGATGAACTAAAATTTTAAGCTTTTGATGTAATCAGACTGAAGACAGCAATCACAAGGCCTACCATCATCATCAACTGTGCTCTTTTATAAATCTTCCATAGTAAAAATAAATAACATACCAGAGCAGTTTTAAACACTGTAGAAAGTGAGAAAAAGCTGTGTTTTCACAGCTTTCATCTTTGCTTTGAAATGCTGTAGTTGCTGTAAACTAGAGTAGTTAATTACTGATTTCACACAAGTAATCAAATAATCTAGCTGTTGCTTGAAATGTGAAGCTAAGTTGACATGTCAGAAAAATGTAGCAAAAATCTGCTCTAAAGATATGAATTCAGTGACAAATTGCATTGTGTTGGATTTCACTTCTACAAATTATCATGTGAATATGTGAAATTACTATTATTTTATTTGTCTTGAAAACAGTTTCAAAGAGTTGTTAGTGAATGTTAGGGTATGTGAATGTGGGACTGCCTGCAGATCATTCTGATTGGAAGGTCCTGGCTTGTTTGGAAGCAAAAGTGTCTCCTGACCTAATCAAAGGTCATGTGACAAACATTTGAATATAAGATTTTACAGTTGAATACTAAAAGATGAAAAAATCAAACTTTGAATAAACTAGATTTATATAAATTGTTCTGGGAAGTTTGAAAAAATACAAGAGAAAATGTTCATCAAAGGACGGAAAATTTATACCTAATTAAAATCTTCTAATGTCTCTTTTTAGTATTCTATTCATTACAATATTACAGTGCCACTTTAAAAATAAGAAAAATTGTAAGAAAATATCCTTGTGCTGACCTACTTATCAATGAAATACCAGTTGTCATTGCATTTGAATCTTGGCTTTCTCAAGGAAAACCTCTGAGAGGTGATGACTGCTGTCAGAGATAGACAGTCCCACCAGCCACAAGCCTGGAGCCCGTTTGGAGTCACATCCACACTCCCTGTTATGCTTTCTGCTCTTCTGGCACTGGTTTTATATGGAAGCAGGTTTTCAGATCGCACACCTTCAATAATGGAAACACATCAGCAGGGAGTGGTGCCTAGGCTGAGCTGAGGGAGGTGCAAAGAAACAAATAAGAGCATTTGGCTGTTCAATCAGGCATCCTTGTGTACTCCTTTCTCTTTTCTGACAGAGTAAAGGCATTGGTCAGGATGGGTTTGTCTTGAGCATGAGTCTCAAATCAGTGGCTGAAGCATGCTAATTTATAAATAATTCTACAACAGAGAGTAAAAATGCAGAAATCTAAGAAAAATACTGGTGTGATTTAATTAAGTTCAGTATTCACATCTTGAGATTGTTTTGACAATATTAAACTATTTGTATACTTTTGCTCTGGTAGTAAATACTAATTATTTAGAATAATATTTAGAATTCGAAATAGCTTAGAACTGCCCGTTAATATTTCTGATTTCACCATACTCTAATTAGTCGTCTGTTTATTCTTATTTCTTAAAAATATTCTTATTTCTTAAACAATTCTCTTGGGCTTACTGCTCATTTCCAGTGGTGATGAAGTGTCTCTGCATATCAGAAATGGCAGAACCTTGCTGTTTCGTTTTGTTTCTGTTTTGATCTTTGCTTTACAGACAAGTAACCAGTGAAAATGTGTAGAAGTCTGTTTTCCAGAAGAGCTGTGTTGATTTCTCTGGTTCCCTCCTGGAGCCTTTCAGCATGTCTGACTGGCCAGACCATGAGCTCTTGTTCAACTTGGCTCTGAGTTCTACCAGTCAGCCAGGCTAGCTAAACAGCTTATGTACCAGTTTTACTTTAAAGCAGAACTTTTTTACTAGAATGAGCAAGCTACTCACTTGAACAGCGTTACTGTAGGGTTTGAAGAGGTCACAGTATCATAGGGAAGAGGGATGAGAAGCTGGATTCCTCCCACAGCACACCTGAATGGATGAGGAAGCCAAATCTGTCCCCAGCCTAAGCCGTGCAGCTGTGCCAGCTCAGGACGTGGCCACCCACCATTATCCACTTGCTGCTATTTTTCTTCTGAGATTGTAGCCCCCCAGATCCATCAGCAGAAGAAATCAGTGCGTTATCATCGTCAAGCCAGCTGAGCCAGGTTAGCATGAGTAGTGATGAGTGCCCGTTCATCAGAGCAGCCTGGCTGTCCTTGCCTAGTGTGGGTAAGGGAGCACGAGGAGCAGTGATAACATCCAGCTGATGGCTGGGGGAGAACAGCCAGTGGCACTAACATCTTCAAGTGGAAAAGCTTAGCCTGGAGGAGAATTATATCCATAAGTTAAAAACAAAAGGGCCTTCCTGAAATCACTTGATCTTCAAAGGCTATAGCACCAATTTAGGTAATCAGGTTATTAAAATAATTTAAATTTATCCAGTGCAGTTTTCTTGTTTACTAATCAGAATCGGAAACTCTTTGTTCATTTTGCAGATAGACATATTTCTACCAGATGCAAGCATGAAGATCAGTAATAAATAATATTTTCCGTGGAGCTATAATTTTGGAGAGTAAATCTGTGTCACGTTTTAGGAAAACGAGTTCTTCAAATTTTTTTTTTGGTTAGGGTTTTTTGATAGATCTTGCAACAAGCTTTTTCTGAGCCAGTTATATTAATAATATGATTAATTTTGTCACACATGGTTCTAGGACCTTGAAATTAGGTGATAAATCTCAAACAAAGCTGGAAGCTTACAAATGGCTACTGTTCCCAATGTGGCTGAGGCCTGAGTTTGCTGGAGCCATCAAAGCAGCACAGTCCTGTTCTTTGTGTTGTCTCTTACATCTGCTGACCTGGCCTGCTTGTGAGCTTTTCATGAGGATTCGTTTTAGCTCAATATGGCAAGGGTCGAATGTAAACACTGAGGTAAGTTTTTAATGATTTGGGGATTCTGATAGCTAGGATGATTTTGATTATGGCAGTTAGAGGCTTTAGGTCTGACTTTGGTTCTACTGATGGGAATTTATACCTGCGTAAGTAATAACAGATTCCAGCATTCTGAATGAATTGTGTTCAAACCTTTCGCATTGCAAGTGCTCTAAGATTGCCTCTATGACTTTTTTAAAGTAATTGAGTATTATATCCTCACATTAATTTCAGGGGAAAAAAATGATAAAGGTTTCTTGCCTTCAGTGTTATACTGCTGAAAGAAGTGTTTTTACCAAGTTTCTAATTTCTGTTGTGTGCCTTACTCTATGTTGCAGCTGTGATATAAATCTGTGGTTAGATTTAATGAAAACATAACTCCTTATCCACCCTATTTAACTTATCCACAATCATACTATGGCTGAGATTGACAAAATTGTTGAGAAATTTATGTAGCTCCTGCAGCACTCATTTGTAAAATATTTATGACTGATAGGACATTTTTAAAAAAAAACTTTAAAACCACTTGAAATTTGCTAGCTGCTTTTCTTCACTAGATTTCTTTACCCCAAATCACATTCAGCTTTTAATCCAACTATCACATGATTCATCATCTGAGAGATCTTATTCCCCATTTGTAAATTTGCTTAATTTCTAAAGTCAGTGGCAGAAGCTTTAATAAGAAACTGTTGTATTGTTGACTGTTTTATAATTGAAACAAGCTGTTTTATAAGCAGTGTTGCAAATCTCTTTACTTTGACGCTTATAATCTGTTTCCATTGTGTAATTAATAGGTGGAAGCATATTTAGAACTAGAATGACTCTTCATTTTTAAAAAAACTAGTAATCCTCAAAAATATCTGCTAGTAGTAATAGTTCTTAGAATTGAACTTGTCAACCAAAAAAGTGAGAAAAGAGCTGAGTGCTAGTTCCTTTTTTTTTATTTATCTCTTTTACCTACCAAGTTTTCTAAATTCTAATTAGATGAAGTGAAGACGTGTTCAAAAATTGCAGTGTCTTAGGATACCTTTTCTTTTGGTTTTGTGGGGAAGAGAGGTCCTAGTATGAAAACTACTGAACTTGTCTGTGAGTCCTCCACAGACACAGCCTTATTGCTAGAAGGAAGTTTGAAAAGTTTTATCTGAAAGTGATCCTTCAGAAGAAAAATACCCTGTCTTTCCCTCTTAAAAACTGTAGCTCCAAAAATGGACTTTAAACAAGCTGAGTGAGAAAACCCTGCCTTAGTTACAGAAAAAAGGTACAGTACAGATAAAATATTGTGAGCTCTCTGGCTATATTTGACTGCTGTTAGCACCAAGACAGAATGAGTACTGTCAACTGCACTTTTACCAATGTGCTCTGTTTTTCCTTGAGGATTGATAGGTTTAAATGTACTGATTCTCTCCTTGAGTCTGTCTGTCAAACTTTGATCTGATGCTGAAGTGTTCAAAAGCTTCATGCGTTGCAGGGTTTCGGCGAACTTGATCTTACAGGTTTAACTTAAATATTGTTTCCATTTTGAAGTCTGTCATATGGGTGTACCACAAAGAGTGTTTGGTTTTAGCCCTGATGCCTTGAGTGGTGGTATGCAGCTAGTAACAGAATACTTGGAATAAAGAAAAATCCTAAAATGAATCCCTCCAGCTATGGGCCAGTTGAGAGTGAGAGACAGGATGTAAAGTAAAACCAGTATGTCTCCCTTTGATCAAAGGATAGATTCCCCACCACCACCCAGCAGGTGATTAACACATAAGTAATTCTCCCCTAAATGGATGGAGGGACAAAGCTGAGTATCTGCTTAGCACCCATAAAGCAAACTTCACTTAATAACTGATGTTAGAAATATTTCAAATGCTGTCTTTGTGCATTCAGTTTCATGGTTTTATGTGACCTGATGCATGTAAGTGCAACTAAATTGTCTTAGAATAGAAACTTCTCTAAAGGAAGAATTGCTAAGCACCTTATGAAACTGCATTTTTATTTTCAGAAAAAAAAAGCTCTTTTCACATATAAGTGGTTACATATTTTTCATTTGTATATGCTTTCTATACTTGGAAAAATTCATTAATAGTCAACTGCACCATGAATTTGGAGTATGGTGCAACAGCCCTGCAGGGTGTGGTGGTACATGGTTTTATACATAAAAGCTGCTCAGAAACAGACTTGACCAGCTGGAAGATCTGAAAGCCACAGACTGTTTTTACTTCAGAAGTAATGACAGTGGGTGTTTAATTTTTTTTTTTTTCTAAAAGTATCATACTGGGTTTAGAAATCTTTATTTTCTCATGGTTTCATCATATTTTATTAAGTGCCAAATACATGTTTGTTGAAGAGAAAGAATGTAGCACATGAAGCTTCCAATGTCCTGGAGGATTTACAACACAAACACATTGATGTCAGTAAACTCTGTCATTGTCCTGCTGACTTTTTGAGGACAAATTTCACACCAGAACTTTTGGAGAGAATGTCAGCTATGCTGTCCCCATTTTCATGATTTTGGCCCTCTTTGCAGTATAAATCAGAATGCAATGACCAAAATATAAATATAACACACCTTTGCTGTATTCTACTCCAGGTATGATATGAGTCTTTTTAATAAGTGGCCTCACTTGAATTGCCTGATGGAATGTCATCTTAAGAAAAAAATGTATTAAGAATTAATTGTGGTATAGATATTTTTTATGTGAAAGAAAATCAAGCCATCTGTCTCACCAAGCAGGATCTACCACATCTCATCACTCAGAGACCACTCAACTAATTACAAAGCCAAGCCTTTTTTTTTTTTCATAATTTTATCATGTGAGATCAAATGTAGGTATACATATGACACAGACAGTTTTTACTAGGATCCTGAAAGCACTAATTAAAGTATTTATCCTGTTGCCCAAGAACTCTTACCTTCTTTTAATACCATGATGGAAGTTTTGAAATGGACAGGGATCCATTGCTGGATTGTAAAACAACATGGAATATATAAATCTAAAATAAAAAAAAAAAAGATGCAGATATTAAAAAAAACCCAAGTGTGGATATGGTATTCTAGAAGATAAAGTTCCCAAATCTATGAAAGCTGCACTTTTGCTTTGATATGGCTTTGTTGCAAGTGTACTGTGGTTTTTCCAAATTGTTTGCCTTGCTATTGGTATTATAATGCAATTTTAGCAAGCTTTCAATATAAGAGAAATATTGTTTATCAGCCAATCACTTTTCCTTAGATCAAAAGTTGGAATATAAAACCTATGAATCTGCAGGAGAGATGACAAAATAATGTAGTTTAGTAAGGTGGAATAACATTGGTTTAAAATGTTATTTACATATTGTGTGTAAGGAGTGGTGGGTAGAGTATGCAGAGTTTGCAAGAGCAAGTTACTCTCTTGTCAAGTGTTTCCAAGACTGATGGTCAGGTAGTTCCAGCACCATAGTTCTTGAATGATGGCAGGTAAATGCTCTGTGGCAAGGCAAAAACAGGTGCTGAGCATCAGAACCACTTAGTCAGTGTCCTTGGGAGCTTTTTTTTAATAGTAGAAAAACTGCTTTTTCTTCACTGCCCAGTTTTATGTTGCTTCATGATTTTAGCTCAATTCTCCATATTTTGTGACGCACATGTCACGATAGGGTTGTGACAAAGCATCACCGATCCCCTGAGCTCAGCCCTGGCTGCCAGCAACGCCGGCCCTGAGCAGGTCGGCTCTGTCCCGAATATCCCGGGACTGAGTTCTTGTTTGCATTTCCTTCGCAGAAAGCCTGCGGTTGTTATTACACCTGCCGGTGTTCGGTGTCACTGACCTCTCACCTAAAGCACGATCAGGTGCTCCTTTTTAACAGGCAGTCTGGCATCCAGCCCACTTCAATTAGGTTCATTTGTCATGTACTCCTATCTGCCAGCAAGCAGACTGGGGAAAAAGAGGTCAAAGTAGGGATTTTTCAAATGTAAATGTTTCCTCCAAGCTGCTGTTGAAACTTAGACATGTCATTCAAAATGCATGTTGCTGCCTGCCCGGCTCAGCTCGCTCAGCAAACTAATTGTCTTTTGCAAGAGCTTGCTTTTCTCAGTGTCTTTGCAAGTGTTGTCTGGGGTTGTTGCATGCATATTCCTGTTGCCAAGTATTGTTGCAGGCAATAAATAAATCGCTATATTTAGAGCATATTTCGCCCAGATGCTGCTTTGAAATACGGATTGAAAATGGGGGAAAAAAATGTTTTAAACCACAAGCAGGAAATATCCAAGTATCTGGTTACAACTGGTGCTTTTTTTATATGGGATGTGTTCAGATTTATATTACAATATGATATTAAATCTGCATTTTAATTTGCAAGAAAGTTGTCCCCCTTTATGGTTTGGGGTTTTTTGCTTGGTTTTGGTGTTTGACTTTTTGGTTTATTTTGCTAATTTAGTCCCTTGGGCCACTGTATGAGTAACAGAGTAAGATTTAGTTTCTGGTAGTAGACAATCTTTTAAAACTTAGTGGTAGTTTATGTTCTGAAGGATTGTGTGGATTCTGCAAAATTACTAAATGTTTCAATGCTTGTGACAACAGTACAGCTTGTATAAGGTAGTGGGCCTTGAATTAAAATTACTGCAGGAAGACACTGCTATTCCCAGGAACTGAAATGAAGCATGATGAGGTGACATAAAATATTCTTCCTGCCTTATAGAATAATAATAATTTCTTTTTGGTTTTGCCATTCTTACAAGGAACTGAAACTTCATCAAAAAACTATACAGTTGTACTTGGATCAAGATTTAGCAATTTTGGCTAAATAAATATGCTGGCTTTTTTCTTCTGCTTTTTCATTCCCACTGCCAGTAGTGGAGGAAAGGTAGAGGGGGAAAGATTTGGCTTGGTGAGATGGGAGTGAGAAGGAGGAGATTGGTTGTGAAGCTGGGAATTGGCTTTCTGGGTCTGCAGCTTGAGGAAAAGAGCCCTCTCCAGCCTGTGACTGTCGTGTGTGATTAACGACAGACCTGCAGTCCCGAGTGTGTTTTCAGCAGGGGAAGCAGGAAGGAGCTGGAGAACTGGGTTAGTTTTAGCACTAGGGCAGGGCGTAGTTTGTTTTGGCAGGATTGAACTTTTGAGATGGAGTGAAAAGGTGAATGGCAAAACAGGTTATTTGGGTTATGAGAGAGGTAGGTAAACTGTGTGCTAAGAGCATTAGGGATAGAACTGGGATACGGGGAGAACAACAAAGGACTGAGAAAAATAGTCATAATTTCTTCCAACTCTTCAAGTTATTCTTTGGTGGATTTTCTCCATCATTCTTGAATTCCTGTTGTTTCCATTTTCTCCTCTTTTCCTTTTCTCGTGTTTTTTCCCTCTTGTCTTAGGATAATCTCACTTGAAAGTACAATTTATTTACTGTGGCTTTGCTATAGTTCATAATCTGCATTCCTACCCCAGATCCAGCTTGTTTTCTCCCAATTAAAATCATGGCTACTGCAACCTTAGGTATTCAGTTATTAACTTGAGGGAATATATGTAAAATAGATCACCTACCTTTTGCTTCTGTTTCTTTATTCAATAAGTTAACTTTTCTAATAGTTTGTTTTAATTAATTTGGTTAGATTCCCCAAATAGTCAAATCACCACAATTTGTAATTTACTTTTGCAGGTATGTAAAAGGCACACAGCTGAAACCTCAAAGCAGGAAAGGAGAGGGAGGTGAGGTCTAGAACACAAGGGAGGAGGTTTGCCTTCTGCCTTCTCTCTGTATTGTGCTAAAGCAGCTTTTGTTTTGGTGGTTACTTCAGGCTATGAATATGAAAGCCCCTTTAGAAAACTGACTTTCAGAATAGAAAACAGTTGTTTTATTCATTGCTAAGGGTAATAACTAACACATATAAATTGTCTGCTACTCTAGGTGAGTCACTACAAAGAAGTTTTAGTACAAAATAAACTGCCTGGGATTTAGTATGGATGGAGATGCAGCATGCACAGCACCTTGCCAGCCCACAGAGGAATCTTCTGAAAGGCTCTTCCAGTTGGGTTAGGCAATCTATCTTAATTACATTACTACAATAAAGCATGACAAAAACTACGTAGGCAGTAAGAAATAATCATTATTGGCACAGTGAGTTAAATTATCTTAAATCATATACAGAACAGAGCATAGAAAGAAAAGTAGCTGAAGAACAGGTCAAATTTTAAGTTAAAAAAAAAGCACAACAAGCTATCAAACCAATAGTATTGTAACTGATATTATCTGTTTCAGACGTTTTTATTTGCTTTTGTGATCTACCAATGTCACATAAGCAGTGACAACTTTTCTTCGTTCATTGTGGCTTTTTGTCAGTTCTTGCAAAAGCTCTGCTCCCTTTAGGAAATACTAAAAAATTGTTCTTTTGTTCTCCACGTCTGAGACTATGCTGGAAAAAACATCTTACCTGTTTTTTCTTGTCAGATGTCTAAATTCAATAAGACAGCCAGGCTGCATTTAGGTTTTGAATTTGTTTCTTTTTTTTAGAATTTTCCATTAATGGGTAGAGATTTCTGACAAATATAATAGATTTAGAAACACACATGTACAATACAGTTAGATATAGAAATTAAAATACAGCATATAATAAGATTAGAGATTCACCTTTTTTACTTAAAGAGTTTTTGAATTAAACCCCTCAACTTTTTGGGGTTAATAATGCCCTGTCTTCTGTTTTACACTTGGTAGAATAAAGAGTTTGAAAGGTCTTCACAAAATTTGTATTTAGAACAAATTCTAAATAATTTTCAGGAGCTGAGGCATAATCACGAATGGTGTAGGAAGTTAAAGTAAATTACTTTTTCCCTCAGTGTGGATGGAGCATCATTGACACTCTGCTTTTCATTTCTATGAGCCAGGTCCTTGTCTGCCGGACTCTTCACTCTACAAAGGCAGTCAAGGGCTGCTACTTGGCAGACTTTCAAGTCCACTCCAAATGTAGTTTAGTCATAGGAATCCATCTTACTGTCCCCCCTCCAAACAGGAAGATGCATCCTAATTTCTGTTTGTTTTCCTGCAGAACAAAAAGAAGAGATTTTAGAAAGAATCTGTGAATACCGAGCGCACGACATAAATTTACTCCTATGAAATCAGGAATGACTCAAAACTTTGGGTGTGTGGTAGAGAAAGAATTTTGGATCCTTACTGCCAATTTCCAAGGCAACTGCTGAAATGAGTCTTGAACACTTGTTCTCACTTTAGCAAATTCTGGCAGACACAACACTATATTGTATAGGACAGCTTGTATGATATCCAAAATGGGACAAAAATTTGGAAACAATGGAGGAATTTGGCACTTACTAATCTGTAGGGTGTGCACATAGTTTAAATAACTTTACAATGTGAAATCTCTGTGCTTGGAGTCAATAATCAAAAGCTTTACAGGTTTAGCAGAAAGAATTCCATTTTAAAACAAAATTAACATGTCATAAAAAAATCTCAACGTGAAACTGGAGAGCAGTATGATGTAGTGCACCAAGGCTTAAATGTCCAAATCATTTTTTGTCTCCTTCTCTGAACAAAGGGAGTACACGCATGCAGATTGGAAAAATGAATCAAATGTAAGTTAAGCAACAATATGTTTGGAGCACACAATTTTATATCTGTATTTAAAAATATTGATTTCCTTAAATTACTGTGATGTGTACATTTACATTTGTTATAATGTTGTTTTTACAAGCTCTCATTGACAGCAGATGAAGGTATCTCAGGCTAATGTAAGAACTTATATACTCTTTTGATAGCTGCTTTTTTGCCATTTTACATCTACTAAATTTCCCTTCTGATTTTCTTAGAATTGTTCACTATTTGCATTATTGTGGTGTAAGAGCTGTATCATGGTATAGAACATGACCAAGATGCCCATATACCAGCAAAGAATTCCCAATGCTAAAAAATTGTGAGTGGGTTTGATTCACCAAATTTAAGCTGTCTTTTTGTCCGGGCAGAAATCAGCTCGACCAGATTCCAGATCAGGTCTGTAGTGTTTTCCCAAGGGTTTGCCACTTAGTAAAAAGGCAGCTTGTTGTGCAGAAGTCTTAAAAGTATAAACTCAGCTATTTTGGTTTTGTGGTTAAGACAGTGCTGTTTATTGAATTTCCACGTAGGAATCTGGTAGGTTATCTAGCACTCAATAAATTACAATACAGCCATTGAGCTAAAAAACCCTGAAGATACCTGCAGTGTCATCACTGGAAATTAATCAGCTGGTCAATCTGCTTATTTAAAACAATATTTCAAAAATTACAAGATGACCTCTGGCATGACTTCCTGGTTCTATAAAGGCATATTTTCACTTACTTCCTATTTACAACAACTTCAAAGAAAACTCATTAATTGCCTGGACATAGATGCTGTGTTTTGTTGGTTTATTTTATGTTTGCAAGCACACTCTAAGCCCAAGTTGTAAATATATTGTACTAAATAGATCAGCAATTTCCTAATTTTTTTTTTTCTGAAATCCTGAAAATTTGACATACATTGAAAAATAAAAATATCAACATTTGAGGTTGAAAGAATGCATGTCATGGCTCTTTAGTGATTAAGATATATATTTTAATGGACTATTTTATTAACCTGACATGTTCAAGGAAGTCCAGATCTAAATTCCTTTGGCCAGTTGGCTTGACTCTTCTTCCAGGGACTGAGCAGTGGTGCCAATTTTTTTTATTCATCCTTATTTACACAGAGTGACTGGGAGCTTTCAGAGTCAATCATTCCAATCACTCATACCTGAGCTGAACCCACATGAATGCAAATCCATCTGGCATTTACCCATCCTGTTTAATTTGCATTTTGAGCTGTATGGGTTGCATGTTCCTTGCAGGCGCAGTCGAATAGTGTTTATTATTTTGTGAGACCAGCTTGACCGGCAGCATCCTCTGTGAGGCAGGGAAAGCAGGAATGGCTTAGAAAGGACACTCTCAGGAGCAATGCCCAGCTGCTGCTCCCCCAGGGTGCAGGCAGAACACGTGCTAGAATAGGTGCTGCTGAACGTCCCTTCGGCTGCCTGTGAGGGCCAGGGTGATGAGGCAGAGCGCGCCAGTTTTCCCTCCCAAAGGATCGAGTTGTTCATATTGGCAGGAAGTTTTACTTACCAAAGTGGTTAGCAACTGGCAAAGTGAGCACATCCAGGTCTGAGGTGTTCCTTGCACACATTTCTTCATGGGAATTTCTTGTATTAACGAAGGTACAGTAAGCAGCGTGCTTAATATTCTGGTTTTTTTTTATCAAGGCAAAGAAACAACTGTATGAGGAGGGTCAATATACAGTAAAAGTTATTTTAGGTTGAAGGTCAATATGTTGGTCCTTGTGGTTTGTTGTTTAAATCTTTAGAGATTTTATGTATTAGCCGTTATGTCCTGAAAGTTATAGGAATGATGTGAAATCCTAGAAGGATTTTCACTTTTCTTTTTCCCTGTCCTCCTCTGAGAGAACGGTACTCAGCCACCTAAAATTAATTAATTCCTTAGTTATAAATTCTATAAACGTTTTGAGGACTTTGCATGTATTAAAGAAAATGTGTGACTATGTTTTAAAACGTACACAGATCTCACTCATATAAAAAGTGAATAAAATTAGATCAATTGAAGTGTTATGTTTACAAAACTTTCACTTTCTTCTCATCTGCACCAAATAAAAAACTACAGATGATCCTTGTTAAAGGTAGCAAGTCCAAGGAATTCTCTCCTTTCTGTGCGACATGATGTCTCAATGCACTGTCCTACCATTAAAGTGATTTCTTTTCACTACTGCATTTGATCTAGAACATTATTTTTACTGAAATGATTAGGATTTGAATCTTTTTCCTAAGGGGACATGTTTCTCCAAATAATTCACTGAACAGTGGAATCAATATCTACAACTTATTAAAAAGTCCCAAAACTCACAAAACTCTTGTCAGTCAAAACCAAGAAACACCAAATAGTAGTTTAATAATTTATTTTAAAAATAACATTTTGCTAATATTATTGTCAATATTAAGACACACCATGCTTTGTCTTAGAGGGTTTTGATGGGGCACTGATGGATTTAGTATTTGTGATCATTCTAAAAGGCTGGCTGCTGACAAACCATCCCTGTGGTTATCTGGAGATTGAGGTGCAGCAGCTGGAGAACAAGGTCTTGGGTCTGAGCAGTCCATCTGGAAAAGGGAACACAAGGCTTTGAAAGAATGTTCCAGCTACTTCCATCCTTTCACCTCACAAACTTTGCTGCATGTGAAGTTTAAGGGCAGGTGAATTATTTCCACAACAGAGGAAAAATTTCCACAAAGGCTCCTGTGTCAGCAGGTTTTAAGGCTGGCTCCATGTTCTGCTGTCACTGTTTTCTCAGGATGATGACAGCAGCTGTTCTTTGATTGAAACATGAAGAAAGATGTGTTGAAGTCAGATAAGCATCACTGCTAAAGCAGCTTTACCTCCCAATTTGCTGGTCTTTGTAGCATGGCTACTAATAAGGGATACTGAAACTGAGCTTTGTATTTGATTTAAATTAAAATCTTACAAGTCATGTAAATCTCAAGAAATTTTTCTTCACATAGCTCAGCTTCTTGAGAGAAAATACACCAATGTCATCGTAAAATAAAAGGTACAGAATATGAGGACCTCATCTGACCCTCGGTCATAGTTCTGTAGGATTTTTTTCTTGTCATTCCTTATGATTATGATTTACCTTTTTGACGATTTATTGGTCTTTTTTTTCTTTTTTTCTTTTTNGAAGTGATTTATGGTTGGCCAGCAGTAGCTTCTTTTATCTTCATTTCCAAAGCTCCACTTGTAGGACCACATTCAGCAGCAGATTAATTCTCAAATACCTTGGTTCAGTTTTCACAGTTGCTGCCAAGGAACCCTTCTTTCACAGACCATTTTGTACTTTGTGATACTTGTAATTAACAATTACTTATAGCAGGTTTGCTTCTGTATTCTCCACAATGGAAGTAAGCCTTACCGATGTAAAATACTAATGACAACAAAGAACATGAACATTTATGGGAAATTTTCTGTCTCTTAATTTTAAGTGCTTTGAAGTAGAGTGGACAAATAATCTCTTGGTGATATGCCCCCCCAAATGCTCTGGCAGATACTGAAGATTTTTAGGATATAAGTAGGACTGAAGAAATGGTCAGATCTGGTTTCTTCTGATCTCACTTGATTTTTGGTTATGTAGAATGATGAATGGCATTCTTTTAAAAATGGGGTACTGCTTCTAGTGTCAGCTTTAATCCACTGCATGTCATTTAAATTGCATTAAGAATAAATGGGTATGGTAAGGTGTATTTCCACACAATGCATCAGGTGAGAAACTGATTTCCCAGCTTTTTAATGGCTTCAAAAAATACGTACCATTGCCAAGTTTTCTTGCCATGACATTGAACCAGTAAATTTTTCAGTTCATTTCTAGACCAGGTTTTACTGCATTAGAAATTGTGTTTCAGCTTTAATTCAACACCTGCCAAAACATTTTCAAAATAACAAAACTTTATATTCCATTGCAGTCAAAGTTAAAAAAAAAGCAACAAACTTGTTTTCAGTAGGGTTTAGTTTCTCTCCATGATGATCTGTTTCTAGTCTTTGTATTGCAATTGAAATAAGAAATACATAACTTCTTGTTATTTTGAATTTGCAGTACAATCGAGAATGTGAGTACAGCATACTGCACAGAGTAAACAACAAATCTGGAGCAAGCATTCTACCCTGGGCTCTTCCTTCTGCTCCTTTCTAGGGCTCCCAGATCCTATTATCATTAAACAACTTTGTTATGCAGAGGCTTTAAGGGGAATGAAAAGGAGTGAACTAGAGCCCCCATAGTGGGAAAATCCAGAGATGCTTGGTTGAATAATGTGACGTCTTTATAGGAAAGCAAAGAATTTACTATAAATTTGGATGAAATAAAGAAATTATTCTTTATTCTAAATCCTCTGAAGTTTTAATAAGACTGTAGTTCACTTTTGAGAAGCTCTAGTGTCACTTCCAACCAGTTAGCCCCATGAAAAGCAATTAGAACAATGAGGTTTTATAGACACTCTTTTCCCTCCTACATTGTTTTTAAGGAGACTGACTCTAAAGTATTTAGGCATAGCTACCCTCACTGTATCCATTATCACTCTTATGTATTAGTGAATGTAAACCAAGATATTTTTAGCCTCCCTGGTTTTCATTCAGTTTTCCAAACAAAGCGGTTGTGACTAAACAGCTCTACCAGCCTCCAAAGGAGGCCTATTTAAGCATTGGCATAACTTGCCATAAACATAAAAATACTATTTATTTATTTATTTATTTATTTACCAGGTGAGGGGCTAAGATGAAGTAAGTACCCCTTTTTGTTTTCTTAAACAAAAATTAAATCTGAATTAGCTTAAATCTTTTTCAATAATAAATAATTTTCTTTCAAATTTCAATATTCAATAATAATAATTACAAATGTTGAAAGGAGATTGCTAGGCTGAGCACATAAGTCCATTGTATGGTAGAAAGAAGGTCTCATGATTTTTAATTATGTTGTATTTCTATCCAAGTGTGTCTTGGTTTAGGGCAAATTTGGGGGGAAACTTCCAAAGGGGTCCCTCTAGAAAGCAGATTCACGTTGGTTCGGGAAAGGATTTCCTTGGAGAAAAGTGAAAAAAACCTGCTTGTTTAACCAGCATAAAAAGTGGATAATATTAAACAATAGAACCTCTCGTTGCTCTGAAGAGATGGCGAGTTCAGAGTGAGCATCCTTGTCGTGGGGCATGGCTGGGCCTGCTCGGTCTCTCTCGGTCCCTCCTGCGCTGGACAAGGCCGCTGGGTTTTCAGTCCATGGCAGGGCTGATCAGTTCCAAGGGAAAGAAAAGCCACAGTCCGGGGACCTTCTCTGCCTCAGCTAGCTGAAGGCGGAGGAGAGCTGTGTCCCGCTGTCCGTCCGTGCTGCAGACAGCGCAGTCCGTGAGAGGATGCTGGGAGCGGGCGCTTCTGTGAGAGCAAACCGCGCGCTTCTTCCGCCCCCTTCGCTCTGAGCAGCCCCAAAGGGGCAGAACCCGGTATCCAGCATAAACAGAGCAGACGGCTGGGGACAAGCATCATAAAGTCACCCTAGGACAAAGTGAGTGAAAAACCCCCTTTTGTTTTGGTTTTTTTGCATACTTTCGTGTAAAAAGCAATTCACATTATTATTGATAGCATTCGCACCTTGTTTTAAGAAATATCTGCTTTGTCTGCTATTTCCGAAGCTGAGTCAGTGTTAGGACTTAAGGCTGAAATTTCATTTTGGAAATTTGCGTGTGTAACTTTGCCACCCAGTTTAGGCCCATGCCTCTGCTTTGCTCCTAGGTGTGACCCTGGTCTTGAAAGGCTCCATTTTCAAGTCCTTGTTAAATTTATGGCTGGGTAGTATTTTCTGGTGGGACTTCACTTCATGGGGATAAAGTAATCCATCTCAATTTCTGAAAACCGTTTGCAAAAATTCCCACTTGATTTCTGAATCCAGCCCATCAACTGCATACTTGGATTGACACCTGGTAATCATTTTGTCATACTGTGAATTAAAAAACTAACACCACAGTTGGTCTCTGGTTTTTATTTTCCAAGCTAAATAATAGTGGGTTTTTAAAAAAAAAAAAAATAAATTTATTCTCAGTAGCATTAATATCGCATTCATTTGCTTTTCCTCTGTTTGCTTTTTCCCTGGTCAAAAATATTTGCATTTTAAACTGTGAAAATAGAAGTCCATGGACTCAAAAAGGCATATGTTCCTTCTAGGGGGATCATATAATGATGTTCCTCTTTTAGCATAATTTTTAAGCAGTATGGTGCTTCCTTTGAAACACAAATCAGGGATTTTTGATGATTTAACAAAGTCCACAGTATGGAGGAGTGATTGATAAAAAACTTAGAAGCAGATGTGCGTCAGAATACAAGAAACCTTATGTATCATGGATAAGTTATAACAGGGATCCTTAGAGGAAAGTGATACACTGTTGATTTTAGGGTTTAGAAAAAGCATCCTTCTGGATTTTATTTAGGAATTGATACAGCTGCACAGACTGCAGACTATGAACTGGCCCCTATTCTGTTGGAACAAGTGAGACATCTTTAAGTACTACCTGGACCCCACTTTCCCAGGTAGCCTCTGCCATGGGGAACTGCACTATTCCCATAGGATCAATCTTAATGAAATGGAGCTGGTATTTCAGTGTTTTTTTTGGAGCAAGGAAAGAGGCTTACTGTGTGCTTTATTCTACTGCCTAAAATAATGACCACAAAAGAATTCCCCCTAGGTGGAGCGAATGACAACAATTTGTTCTTCGAGCAAGTAACTGATTTCTGTCTTCTTATTGGAACAGGAATTTATGTAATTCTCAAGGTTAATGCTCACAAACTGTGATTCCATAACAAATGCAGAATTGAATGCAGGATTTCAAGGATTTCATGCCTTATGGAGACAAAATTTTGTGGCAGTAGAGACACAAGTTGTCCCGAGATGCTTGTCAGGTTGCACAGCTGTGCTGCTTCTGGTGGTCAAGCATTCGGGGGCAGGTTAATACCTTAATAAAAGCAAGGTATTACCTTATGTTACGTAGGCATGCCTTTGGCTCAGAGTGGAAGCTGGGATTGGTATTTTGTGCTAGAAGGCAGAGACAGTTTTGGGGAGAAGATTGTTTCTGGGGGATTAGAGGTCTGTGCTTATATACCTACAGCAGCCCATGCCCTGATAGGAAATTTCCAAATTGCTTTCTAGGGGACACTGTCTGTACTACGCTGACTACAAGAGCCACAAATAAAGAGAAAAGTTTGATGCTTCCTAGTGAGTCAAAAAATGCTGCCTGTGTAGGTTAAGTGATGGTAAAACAGCACCAGGGTTGCACAGTGCTATAAAGCATGCATGAGATGAGAGAGGCATAGCCTGGTTACTGCTCTTCTGGTCTGACCATGGAGAATTCAAGCCAGCTCCTCTTTATGCCAATATGTTGCTTTACTGATTGTGAAATCATGATGCTAACACTGCTTCAGACAAAGGAATATGTTAGGTTGTTTGCTGTCATATTGGGTGTGTCACCATTTTCTGTCTTCTGGTCACCACATTTTTCATGAAAGTATTGCTGTTTAGGGTCAAATCTAACCAAGGCAGTCATTTTCTTGATATTCCGCTTCACTTAAAAGTCTGCATTGTATTTTTTGCTGGAGTAAGTACGTTTGTTTTTTTTTTTTTCCTAAACTATACAATCACATTGATAGTTTTATTTAACTTTTGTTGATTTTACCCAAAATGAGGTGTGGCTTGAAGAGTCTTGGTTCATATATACTTGGTTTAAAGGGTGGGTGAATACCTGTCTGGATGACAGATGTTGCAAAGATAAACTACTGTCATATATATGCCCTAATATTGTTTCTGAAGATGATTAATCAAGTGATTAGCGGAGCTGTCAGAATTGGCTTATATTTAGTTCCTGTAGAAAGCCTTTTTTTAGCCACTGACTTGTCTTTCTTTAATTCTAAACTGGTTGCCTCTCCTGTTTCTGTGGGGGAACAAGGTAGAGCTCTCTGCTTCCCAGGAGGTAGTATTTGTGGCATAAATTCTATAAAGAACAGTAACGAGAAAAAAGTCAGTGCAAAGGATTTTCTCAAGTAAAATTTGAAAAAATTAATTACAGAAGACATTATGAAATAATATTTTTGCTACATTGAGTTGTAGATGTATTTTCTTCAAAATACTTGCTTTTTAGTGATTAAATATATAGTTGGCTATTTGGTTGGTTTATGCTATTTCATGTGGAACTTTAACTAGCCTGCATTAAAATAAAGCTGATAGCTGGATTCCTGATTTGAAGTTTGTCCTGGAAATATAATGTTTTCTGTATTGCTGTTAATAATTTCTTGGACATATGATCAGTGTTAATGCACAAAGGTGACTGTTGTATTTCAGATATGTATTTGTTAATTTAAAAGAAAAATTGTCACAATTTAAAGACAATGGAGCTCTTGATATCTTGTTTTAGTGGCTAAACCTTATATACTTGTTCTGTAGGAAGGATATGAATGGAAGTATATTTTTAGAGACAAAACTAAACAGGTATTTGTGAACAAAATTGGTTTTTTTATTTACTTTTTGCAATACATTTTGTTTCTGAGCTTCTATACAGGCATGAAAATGTGAAAGGTTTAACTGAGAGTCTAAGAGACGCTTTGGAAAATGAATGAATCCCTCTTCCTTCTAATGACAGATTATAAAGGTGGTTTAATCTTACACTGTGAGTGTTCTCCTGGCAGGTTCTCATATGGACAGATTAGACATCCATCTGAAACCCTGTTATCGTATTGATTCCTCCCCTTGGAAGAATGCAGGCTTTTACTCATTTCATTGGAGATGATTCCAAGTGGCTTGCTGAGATTACATTTTGCATCTGAATTTTAGCTGGGATTATGTTACATAGGAGTGACAATTTTTAACAGGCATGGTTCAGGTGGTGCTGCAGGGAAGGAGTAGCTCTGCTCAAGGGGAAAAGCTGACGTACACACATGCAGAAAGCAGTTCCAGGGAATTCCTCAGATGATCTTGAACAGTGCACGGGTACATAGAGAGTAATATCAAATTCTTGCTGCTGATTTATGTTCTCAGAGAATAGGCAGTTGTTTGTAAACCACCCTCATGTCTTCATGCTTCACAACCCCGTGGCAGCTCAGATCACTTTTAAAGGTGTGTTCATTGATGGACGAAAGGGAATAAATATTTCCTGAGCCAAACTTAATGGTTTGGAGTGCTGTGGCACTCAGTCCTATTCAGACAGATTTCATGGATAAATCAAAATCTTACGTAAAACTCATCAATCAATATTTTGTATAAATTTTTCACTATATGTTGGCATATAAAGAGATTTTTACTTAAGGTGACTTTCCTGCTTGAAGCAGTGTTGACTTCAGAGTTAGATTAGGCTTGTTTGGACTGAGATATTTTACTATGAACACAAGAGTATATGGTCAGTGAAATTTATAGACATATATAGACAGGTAGTACAAAAAAGAGAATACTTTGTGTTTTTGTCTATCTGCCTTTAATGCCAGTGAATGTGAAGCAAAGATTCAGAGGTTATAATAAAGTACCAGATATAACTGAAAGGTCTTTGCTGGCATCACAAGTTAAATTTAAATGAGTCTTCTCAGCAGGAGAACTTGGGGTTTATATCAAAGAAACTTTAGTTCATCAGCAGTCAGTCAGGAACAGGGAATTTAAGAATCACTCTTACCTGTATATCTTGCATATCTACAGATCATTAAATGCCCCTTTTCTATGTGAGAATGAGCTGCTGTGAAGGGAATTTTGCACATAACTTCCTGGTGACACCATGAGTGCTAATACACTCTGGGATGTGAATTTATTAGAGAAGTCAGAAGAACCCTATGAATGAACCTCTTTTCTCTGTTTGTAAACCCTGAATTTTGTCTTCTCTCCTTAATTTTTCCATTTAGATTTCTAATAATACTGTACTGGCTAACTGGTAGTGCCACATAGTGTCTGTTAAGCCCTCAGGTCATAGATGCTAGTAACTAATTCAATGTTATCCAGCTGTAAGGCTGTTATTAGGCTATAGTAATTTTGCAGTAATTATTACCTGGAATCTGTTACCTAAAGATCAGCTTTATGTTCCTTTATCAATAGCTTACCTTGTCCATTTTCCTACCTTCAGAACAAAGAAATCAAAGGAACTTGCAAACTTCTTTAATATTTTATAAGACAGTAAAACATTCTAATTAATCTTAGTTTGTTATTTTATAGCCATGTGATATGAATAATCAAAAATACCTCTCAGAAGGCAGAAATTATGCATGAAAAAGGAGAGACAGAACAGTGTATATGGGAACTACAAAATGTGAAAGCTGGTCTAAGTGTACTGGTGCTTCTGTGAAGGATGCTTCTGCCCTTTCCTTGACTCCTGGATCCTTTTTGCCATTATTAGTACTCATGCTCAGCCTGCAGATCTGGCTGAACACTAACCCTTACAAAAANTTGCTCTGTTGAATCAGTGAGTTTATCCAGCTCACCAGCTGCCAAAAGTATATTGAAACCAAAAAAGGTCAGTGATGAGAACTGCAGTCTGTGCCTGAGAGGCTCAGGGAGAGGGGGCATAGGAAGGCACTATGTTCACTTTTAGCAGAAGAGCTATAAACTGAAGGCAATTATAAAACTATGTCCACTGGCATCCAGTGAAATATTCAGTTTCTTCATGTTGGTGCTGGTTTAGGAAGATGCTTCTTAAACAAACAAAAAATAGTCCAAGGAGTTTGGATTTCTAATGTGTTCAACCAATTGGGGGGGGGGGGGGGGTTTTTTACTCTAACAAANNNNACTTGGGGCGTGGGGGGTTGTTTTTTCCTCTAAACAATTCACTAACATGAGGTCTTTGGATTTTACCTGCATAACCCATTTTTTAAAGGTCAAATACAAATTCACCCTGTCATGTCTTTACTAATTCAGCATAACAAAAGTGGATTTTTCCCATCATTGCCAGCTGTAAATCGTTCCGACTAGTCTTTCTTTGGATAGATTTCAGTTGTCATTTCTTATATATAGCACTTGAAAAATTATTTCTAACCAGAAGTTGAACTTCAGTAACAAAGTGCCTATTCATTAGACATGATATTTCCTGGCTATCAGAAGGGTATCTGCAATAGCCTTTTATCAAAGCAAAGATAAGAGTCCTCCTTTCCCTGTGACTGAGCCAACCCCAGCAAGGAGCAAAAAGGGGAGTTCTGTAAGAGAGTTTTGTATCCCGTTCCAGGTAGTTAAGTCAATTGCTTTTCAGTTGGCATTAATAAAACATTTCTTTCAGTGGTAGATTAATCCCTGGCAACAGATGTCTTTACATAGAAATACATTAAATATTTTAAAGTTTAAATGTATTAAAGATGCTTACACTTAAACTAGGATTGGATTTAAATATCCATTATTTTAAACACAGAGGAAGTTTTCTGTTTGTCACAATCGTAAATATATACAGACTTTTCAGGGAAAACTGAGCTACACAATGAATGAAGTCAAAGTAGAGGGAAATAGAATTAGTTTTACATAATGGGCCATTCCAATTGTAGAAAAAAGGACTTGAAACTTAAGCCAAAAATATATAAATAATTGACCATATTATTGATATTGACTGTATTGATATAGCAGACATTGGTCTGCTGTAATTTACATTCAAGAGGTGATCTACAGTTTAAAGCCTTGGTCCTGCAGAACTCAATACAAATACAAGTCACAGCAAACTCCTTATAGCTTGCCATGACAATCCCCTAACATGGAAGAGAAAAAGATATCTGAGATGATGAAAACTGAGAAGTGTTTCACTACAATGCTGAACTTTACAGGTCTTTCAAATAACAAAAAATCTTTTAGGAAAAAATGCAGTTTACACAGATTTCTTTATTTACTGATTCTTTTATCTTAATATGACAGAATTTAGTCTGATGTTAGAGGTTTAAAAATAGTCTTGAAAATTGCAGTTAAATTGCTTCGCTTAGATGTGTGAAACCAGCACTCAACTCATGGCATTTGGCAAGTCTGTAGGCATGAATTTTGCATGAGATTATTTCATGTGTTCTTACAAGAAAATGACCAAATGGTTGTTGTGGTTTTCTTTTAAAGTGGTTTGATTTAGTCATTGTTTGCTTACTAATGAATCTTCCCCCAGTGCTTATATTAAAGTCATTTATGTATATTGCATGTGTGAATAACTGTTTTTAACAGGGAGTGTCTGTAAGGAATGCAACAGAGACAAAATTTTTTAGGGGGGAGGAAATGTCACAATATAGAAGGTCAGCAGAATGTAGTGACCTTGATCCCCAGCACACCATTGCCAGGAGCAGGAGGAGGCAGGTTCTGCTCAGCAGGGGACAGTGGCCAGCAGGAACGGGAGAGGATTCACCTGTCGCTCTTGCACCTGGCTGTGGATTGCCGGGTGTGCCCAGCCATAGCAAATGCACTCACAAGACACAAACCATCTTCTGTGTCTTCAATCCCACCCTGTGTTTTGCCATTCTTTCCTTGCTGTTCAAGCTGTTTAAGGATTCTGTAATATTTTCAAGGGAAAAATTGATCTATACCTACCTTACAAATACCTCTTTGTGAATGGGTTGCAGTTAAGTCTGGATAGAGTCTTATCTGTGTTGACTTAAATCTCATTTTTTATCTTTAAGATGTCCCTCATGGCAGTTTATATTTCTAGACACCATGTACATCCACCTCCAATCAGTGTGTAAATAACACTCTTCATTGCCTCTGAATGTAGTAACAGTGCAAAGATGTCTTAAGTAGCATAAGTGGGTTTAATCATAATATTGGGGGATAACAGAGGAAGAACTTTGACATGTGTGTTATAGTATGGATGTAGGGATGGTGTTCACTTACATTTTCTTTCACATTTCTATTTGCAAAGTGCTGTCAGCACAAATTCTACTTCACTGTGGTTGAGCAGTCAAAAATTAAATGCTGTTTCTTTTTTTTTCTTCCCCCTCAATTTTCCGCTGTGTCTTCTAAAATATTCAACCCTACTATAATTATACTGAAGTTTATTTAGTATGCTATTCCATTATTTGGATGAGAAAACCTGCAGATTTGAGTTAGTCTGCCATAGCTGCTTTATCACAGAATCACAGAATGGTTTGGGTTGGAAGGGACCCTCAAAGGCCTTGTCATTGTCCCTTTGCCATGGGCAGGGATGTCACCTCCCTTCCAACAACATCCTTCCCTTTGGTTACAATGTCCTTATTTTCCAAGCCCCAGGATTCCTCTTGGGGAGTCATTTCAGTAAATAAATAAACCAATATAAATTGGTGTGCAAGGTTAATGTTGTTATATCTTATGTATAGTTTCTTATGGTACCCCCTAGACATTAATTCTTTTGTTACTAATATCACTTGCCTTGCATTAATTCGGTTTCACCAGTGACAGACAGGGTAGAAAAAAATAAATAAATGGGAAGGAGGCTCACTTCTAGAATAGGTCAAATTTTAGGCCTTGGTCTTAAAAAAAAAACCCCACAACAAAACAACAAATCCACCACCCTATAATTCTGTGAAGACATTACAGCCTATTAAGTTAGCAGTGTAAATGTTTATTTAACGAATAGTTTTTTTAAAAAACTTGTCACTGACCCGGTGTGATAAATAACCAAGGCTGGATTAATTTAAAAACTGTATCCAGCCATAAGCCATGGGTCATAAGAAGTTTATGTGAAGAATGCAAAGCCGTAGTCTCAGGCACTTGCACTGTGGAGCTTACAAGCTGCAGGACCTTGCTCTTACAAAATTTTGACTGGATTTTGTCATATACACAACTGGGGAGTGCTCCAGAAGCATTAACATCAGCACTTTAGCTGGGATTGTGTTGCATGTGCCAAAATGTCTTCCTGTTTCCAGCATTCTTCCTCACTTAATTTGGCAGTGGGAGGACATACAGGGCCCAGCGTAGAGCTGTCACTAGCCAGAGGAGAGGAAATCAGGAGAAAGAAGTGGCTGGCCTTCCAGTAATGTTTGAATTACTGCTGGTCTGATTGAGTTTAAAACTACTGTTCTAAACCAAGAACTTGCTGTGTAGTATAGGGGTGAGTCTGACTCTGTGTCTGCTGGGAACATCTCTGGAATGTGCCTCGGAGGGAACGGAATGAAATGTTCTCTGTCTCCTGGAGGGCTGCTGGAATGGGCCCTATCTTGGAGCTCTTAGAGCAGTGTCATTCCCGAGCTTCAGAAAACCTGCTCGCAGTAGTTCTTTAAAGACAAAGTGCACTGTGTTTGTGCATCTCAATCCAAGTTTCGCAAGCACAAAATCCCTACTGAAAAGTCCCTTGTCTGACTCCCAGCTGTGGTGAGTTGTGCAGTAGTGTGTGTGTGTATAAAGGCAGATACATTCTGTGCAGAAATAGGGTGATGTGTGCTCTTCAATGCAAACATACAATAGCATTCTAAAGGGAATGCAAACTTTATTTCTGCGATGTCTACTAAATCCTTACATATTATATATTGTTTTTCTCACAGTATACTTGATGGGGAATTTGGAAGACAGGGTGCTAGGAATATGAATTATTTTGAATCCTCTCTTAAAGAGCAAATTGAAGAAGACCATCTGCCCCTTTTCTCTCCACCCCCAAAAAGTGGTTTATTTATGGGAAAACAAACACGTCAGTGTTCCACCGTGGACTGTATCACCACTTGATGTTTTATGTGCCTCAATTGTTGTGTTTTCAGATTGCAAGCCCCAAGGGGCAGGGACCATGTCTTCTTTTGTTTGCACAGCACTGGGCCTACTGTCAGCACATCATAAATACGAAGTAATTATAGTGTAATGCACCCATGTATTTTGAAAGCTTGGATCTGCTCCTGTTGAAATCCAAGGAAATTTTTCCCCTCTTACTTCAGGGACAAAGGATAACATACTGTATTAACTAGCGGATTTTTTTTTTTTACATTGGGGGAGAGTGTTTATGTGAGGAAAATAGACTCAAAAACTATAATACATCCTTTTGATTACGTTAAATGAATATATAGGAGCTGTTGTGAATTACAAATACTGTTTCAAAAGATGATAACCAGTTTTCCAATGCTAACGACTTAGCTTATTAACGCAATAGTAAAATAAGAAATGGAACTGCTCCCAACTATGGAAAATTGTAATTCGAATGGAAAATTCCATCATTCTACTCAGTAGACACAAAGGTTTTTCTGAGTGCAAGGAGTGCAGAGAATAGTAGAACAAGAATGAGAAACCTGTTTTGAGCTACCATGTAATCTGAAAGGCACACCATTTTTTTAATATATGTGAAACATACTTTAATGCTGAGACCTTGTGTGTTAAGGCTCTGCCTGAAATGAAGTTTTACGGCCAATTTATAAGGTCTTGCAAACAGGAGTTTACAGTGGAAACAGTGACTCTTACCTTAATTGTAGCAATGTCAATAGCATTGCTGTAATGAGCATCTGGCTGCATTCCATCTGTTGACCACACCAATGGGTTTTGTGCATCATAAAAGAAGTGTTTCCCCTCCATATTTGATTTTCCACATGTCAATCCCTCCTACATGCTCCAGTCCTCTCGGTTTATTGGAATCCCAACATGTGAGCCATGTGAGTAGGAGATGGGTGTTTCTCCCATGACAGAGACAGCCCAGCCCATGCAGGCCCTGCACTTTTTCAGCTGCCTGAACTGCCCTTGTCACTTCCCCACTGCCATCTAAGCCCCACTGCATGAACTTGGCTGATCATCCTGTCAGTGGCCTGCAGCACATTAGGTTATGGATTTGGAGAGAAGCAGCTCCATGCAGTAAATGCACGAGCTCTTGCAGCAGGAGAGCATAAGATGAGGTCAAAAGAGTGAATTTCATGTTTAGCACATGAGACTTGGCAGATATGATTTCTGGGATGTGCTAGGGGGCTGCTTACATGTGCATTTGTCAAAGCTGTGTATTTAAAAATGTTACAAAAATCAAACTGCATAATCTTAAATGAATGTTTTTTCAGTTCTAAGTCACCTCATTACTTCTTTAATCAAAATAATAACTGAATACATGTCCCTGCTAAACTAGGTAAATAATTTGGAATGAAATATATGAAATACAAATAAAATCTTTTTGTATGAAACCCCAGATGTGCATGTAAGGTTTCACAACAGTACAANAGAAGAAAGAAAGTAGAAGTGCTATAACTACTTGGTGTCCTTTCCTGGTTTTGTCAGCATTCAGTCCCCATGGCTTAGCAGATCACACCATCAGTTTCTCTCATATTTCTTCAAGGCAAGGGGAAGCTCTGTACAAATCTATATACTCACCACCATGTCTCCCTTTAAATCCCTAATAATTATCCTTAAAAGCTATTCACTTCTGTCTGACAAAAGAAGGTCAAATGATGAGCAAAGCTGATAAATACTCATTAAGATCAGGGTTGTATCTTCCTAATTATCTCACCCTTATTTGTTTCTTTATAATTTTATTTGAAGTTGTAAAAATTTGGACAAAAGGGACTGGAGCCCTTGAATGGATAATAGGTACAATTAAAATAGAAATTACTAATTCTGAATGTTATGATCTGTGTGATTTTTAATTTTCACTTTCAGTAAATTATAGGGCACCACAAATCAGGATATGTGCACTCAGGGAAGTTTATTGAAAGCAGTTCTATAAAATAGAAGTTCTTGGCCATTCTTGTGCAGAACCTTTTTCGGGGGAGAAGGAGGGTA
>WAAG01044323.1:0-23597 GCA_013390105.1 Tichodroma muraria
AGCTTGGTGTCATCTGCAAACTTTCTGAGGGTGTGCTCAGTCCTGCTGTATCATCGATGAAGATATTGAAAAGTGCTGGTCCCAGTATGGTCCCCTGAGGGGTAACACTTGTCACTGGTCTGCATCTGGATATTTTGCCTTTGAGCACTACCTTCTGGATGCAGCCATACAACCAGTTTCTCATCCATCAAACAGTCCACCCACCAAATCCGTATCTCTCCAACACAGAAAGGAGGATGTTGCACTCTGAATCTCCCCAGCTATAATACATTGTGCTGTAATATGATAATTATACAATGTGATCCATTAAATACCAAAAACCTTTAGAAAACTAACCTTGCTCTCATTATTGTGAAATTATTTACATTGTTTAGAGCATTTCAAAAGACTAAAATGGCAATAAGTTGAAGCAGTTATTCTACATGTAAGGGCCATGACTATAAGGTGATTCAATTCCCGCTGTTCTTCTTGGACAGACAGACATTTTCATGACAATAGCAGAAACTTGTAGAAACGGTGATGCCATTTAAGTCAAGGTGACTTAGGTGACTTATTTTAGTTTAGGCATTAACTTCCAGGGGTGAACTTTTCTGTTCTCTTTTTGGTTATTCATGTCTGGCCCCCAACCTCACCCCTCTCCAGGTCCCCTAGTAAGAACTCATCTATAGGACTGTGGAAATGACCAAGAGAATCTGAAATCCTGATTACACAGATCACATTTATGAGTAGCTCACTGTTCAGGAAAGCTCATTTCTGCTGGTGCTGTCACTTCACAGTGGAAGTTTAAAAATAACTGATCTAATAACATGAATGTATACATTTTTAATTCCCTCCCTCCATAAGGTCTGTTTCCTTACACTTTGAACCAAATTAGTTTTTATTGATATTGTTGCCTTTATTTGTACGAGGCACTTTGCTGCACAAACCAGTAGCAATTACTTCACATTTGCTTTGATCATAAATCTTGTTATCTTGTTAGGCAGTTTAACTGCTATATGTATTCAAATGGAGTTTTCCTTAAAAGGGAACAAAAGATTTTCAGGTCCTTAACACAATGCAACCGAGCCAGTTATATTTGAGACCTATCAGCTGATTTTGCTCTTTCAAATATAAGTAATCTTCCTTACTTTCCTTACTCTTTAGTATTTTCAGACAAAGGCAGCAAGTTATTTGCTGTTGAATTTAGGATATCCTGTGTCATAGGATGTTGGCTGTCTAAGGAGTTTGATAATAGGTATTGAACTTTTCAATTCTAAATTATTTAACTTTCATCGTTTACCACAGTAATTGCAGAGAATCTGCTACCTAAATGGTGTAGGGACTGTTTGACAATCTCTGATGATGGTAACTGAGCCTTTCTTGCCTGAGACGTGAGCTTTTTGTCCAAAATTTCTGTTTGATACTTCACACGAGGAAGTCTTCTGTAAGCTTTGAAATGCATATAATATTATTTCTTTTTTCTGACAAGAGAAATGTTTGAGTTAGCTGCAGTGAGTGGGAATGAGAAAGTATAAGGCCAAAGCAGGACTAATGAATTAAGTTATGCCAAGTTTAGGAATGGCTGATTCTTTTTCTCTGAAGTGGCATGGTTCCATGTACAGGTCCTAGGGCATCAGTTTCAGTTCCATTTTTTCAATCAGTGCATAGCTGTTGTAGGACATACTAGCTGCTTCACAAGAAATGAGTTTGCAGAGTCCTGAATCTTTTTGTTAATGACATTGGAGCCTGTTTCACTTGTGTATATTGACTTAGTACATTTCAGAGCATTTATTCTCTCTGTTGCAATTTCCTGGAAGTGAATAAAGACTTCCGAGGAACAGCCTCAGGAGATGTCCCTAAATGATCCAAAACAGATAAATATGGAAATCAAATCACATTTTTTGTTCTCAAAGATGAACATTTCAGACTGTATTCTGCTGCAGAGCCTCTAGTTCTGTTTCTTCCTCTTTTCTCTTGTGTTAGGTGAAGAAATCCACGTTCCCCTGTTACCACTTAGATCTTTCATGAGTTCTGCAACTGCAGCATTACCTTAACTACTGGCAAAACTAAGTGATTCTGCATGAAGCATACCAAATCCAGTGGCATAATAACACATAAAATGCAGAAGTTTGCCTGAAAAACATCTTAGAACATTAATTTAAACAAGGGAAGTGACATATACAGTTTCTAGGCACAGATTAGTACTTCTTTATGTCTGTATGGCCCAAGTCAAGAGCTCGGTGTCTTAAGGCTGAGAACTGAAAATACATGTATTTATCTGCTTAAGCAATATATTTCTCTTGCTTTGAATTTTACAGTATTTAATTCAGAGTACAGAATGTAACTGTTATAAAGAAAACAGATAAGTATGCATTTTATAGAGATTTTACAGTTGCTGTAGTTCTAGTTTTTCACATCAAACCAGAGTAAAACTTCTAAGCAGGTTTCTAAGTTTCTAAGTTGAAAAATATGCCTAAATATCTTAAAATTCAAGAGTCAGTATTTAGATGTCTGTGATTTTTAAAATATTAATCAATAATATATATATATGTAATATACTTTGGATCTGAGAACCATGTATGACCCAAGATCATACTGTAGGAAAGGGATCATCAGTCAGCACCCATTTTACTCTCAGTTTCAGGAGACTGCAGTTATGAGCACAGTCAAGAGAGTCATGGGGCCAAATTTTCATCCAAATTCTGGGAAAAACTTGCAGGATTTGTACAGCTGTTCCTGTCTGAGGGGGGTTGACCCTGGCTGGATGCTCAGTGCCCATCAAAGTCACTTTATCATTCCTCTCCACTACTGGACAGGGGAGAAAAAATATAATTAAGGCTCATGAGTTGAGATAAGGACAGGGAGACATCACCCACCCAATAACCATCACAGTCAAAACAGACTCAGCTTGGGGATATTAATTGAATTTATCACTAACAAAATCAAAGTGGGTAATGAGAATTAAAACAAATCCTAAAAACTATCTCCCCTACACCTCTCCCTCCTTCTCAGCTCTACCTCCTCTCCCCAGCAGTGCAGGGAGATAGGGAATGGAGGTCATGGTCAGATCATCACAAATTGTTTCTGCCACTGCTCAGGGNGTCCTGCCAGGACCCTGCTCCAGCAAAGGCTTTCCATGGGCTCACAGTCACCTCTTGAGCATCCTGCTCCAGCATGGGTCTCCTCCATGGGCCGCAGGTGGAACTCTGCATCCCCACGGTCCTCCATGGGCTGCAGGGGCACAGCTGCCTCCCCATGGCCTTCGCCACAGGCTGCAGAGGAATCTCTGCTCTGGTGTCTGGAGAACCTTCTGCCCCTACTTCTCCACTGACCTTGGTGTCTGCAGAGCTGTCCCTCTCACTTCTCACGCCTTTCTTCTGTGAGTGCAATTACCTCTGTGCAATAACTCTTCTTTCCTTCTTAAGTGTGTTATCACAGAGGTGTTACCACCATTTCTGACTGGTCCAGCCTTGGCCACTGACACATCGGTCTTGGAGCCAGCTGGCATTAGCTCTGCTGGACATGGGAGAACCTTCTGGCAGCTTCTCACAGAAGCCACCCCTGTAGCCACCCTGCTACCAAGACCTGGCCATGCAAACCCACTGCTGCTGCCAAACAGCACTGCCTGTTTTCCTCACAGGTAACTTCTTTAACTTTTTCACAAATGTGAAACTACATGGAATACTGAACAAGGAGAGGAAAAGCAAAAGCAAGAAAACGGACGAAATGCTCAGACTACATGAGAGGTTCTGAAAGGCAATTTTATATGTGATGTCTGGAAAGTTCAGCAGCAAGAAGGATAACACATAAAGGAATAAACCCCAATAAACTCTAGAAAATTCAGTTATTACAGTACCAAGATGAAAAGAGAAATCTTTAGAAAATTTGGCTCCATTTAACTCAGCCCTGAAGAAAATTAGCCTTGTAGATAATTTTTTTGGCTGGTCCCAATATAGGAGGTGTTTTCTACTGTCTTCCTGAACGTAAGACTCATCAGAATTTTTTAACTGAAGTTATTTTGGCAAATAATTCTGCGAGCCTAAAATTTGCCTCAGGTTTGCCTCATCTAAAAACAGTGAAAGGAGGAGTGTGAATTTGCTCATCTATAAAGTTTATTCTTCCTTGGATATGTTTTTTAAAGCTGAAGGTTCAGATTTCCTGCTTACAGCACACATAAAAGAAATGGCTTTGATTGACCTCATTGACCTTGGTAAACTGGGCAGCTTTCTGACCAAGATGAAAACATGCATCAGAAGCAGATCAAGCTTTTCTGGAGTGTGTTAGAAAGAGATCTGCTGGAATTTCTCCTGCATGATGAGGGACAGATAGGTTCTTCTGTGTGGAAAGCCCTGCCCCCTCTGTTTGGGTTGTGCTCTCACATGTGGATAAGGGCACCTGAGCTCTTGAAGTCGGTCAAATTGTGGTGGTGTCAGTCACTGGAGAATTGGGCCCTCTGGGTCAACAGATTTAGAGAAAAAACCAAAACCCCAATGCACTGGTCATTTAAAATCAATGTGTACAGCTGCAGCAAAACTCTGTTTTTTATATTTACACCTTTCAAAAAAGGAGGCTGTGTTTAGTGGTGTGCTGCTACAGCAGCATTTGGGTCTTTATTGAGACACATAATTAGAGATTTTGCAATTTGTTGTGCCAAGCAGTGCATTCTCTCCAGAAAAGTTTCAAGGTGTTAATCACTTTTATTGCTGGAATTTCATTCATGGAGATAGTGAAAAAAACCCAAATGCCATTTAGACTGAACCTATCTGATGTCCCCTCAGGTTAGTATTCACAACTGTGAATTAATTTCAAGAATAAAAGGTAGAACTTTAACTACACTCCAGGTGCCATCTTGGTCTTAAAATCTGTGTGGGTAATGCAGTCTGCAAGTCATGTGCCTTCCCCATTTGAGGTCAGTGCTGAAAACAGTCATTGGCTGAAGCATAATTAAAATCAGGCTCTCAGAGGATCATCATTTTTCCTGGTAGGGTTCTGTAATTATGCATTAACTAGTTATCTCTTGTGCTCGAGGTAGTAAAAGCACAGCAGAATTAATTTAGTTTCCCTCTACTTTTGTGTGGAGTCCAAGGGGAGTTTTTGAAGCAGACCTCCAATGCAAAAATCCATAAATCCATGCTGTGCTTCCATATATGATATACTGTATGGCTCCATGTACACTATGAAAATTATCAAATAAGAGCTGTCAAGCCATTCTAGTAATCTGGAAATACCTCTCAAGAGAGGAGGGAAGATATTTTTTTTTCTACTACTATATTTTGCCATTATAATAGTCATCTGTAAGTATAATAAAATAAATGGCTGACTTCTCTGTATGTTTTTTTTTGCTTGACAGTCAATAAATTTACCAGTGCTTGGCAGCTCAAGTATTTTGGATCATGCTGAGGCTCAGCAATGTTCCAGATGAAGCCTGTAGCCCTGTTGGAGCTGGTCCCACAAACTCTACAGCATGTTGTTGTCAGCCCTCCCTGCCATACCCACAGGGCTCTGATGACGTTATTGCTGGGCTTCACACAAGCTAAAGCTCATAAAACTGATATTTTGCTTCATATGAAGGCAGTAGTCACAGTCAATGAGTTTAACAGATTCAGTGGGCCCTCTTGGTACAGTCAGGGAGCTTAAGGAATCAGACTGTTTTCCAAGAAAGAAAGCAACAATGTTACATTGAACCTCTGTGTATAGGGTTTTTTTATCTTTATTTTTTTTTTTTAATCTTTTTCATGTTTTGCAGGATGGAATGTTAGAGCATACACAGAGGCCTGGAAGTTTCATTTGAGATCGTTATTTTAGAATGCTTTCCCACACTCTGTGGACTGAAAGGAGCTGGGCAGAGGTGGGAGGTGGGAAATGGGCATCACTAATATGATGTAAAAACTCACACGCATAATCATCTGAATGTAGGTAAAACAAAAGCAGCTATTGCCCTTCCTTCTCCCAGAAGCAAAGCTACTGTACTCCCTTGGTGAGTTAAACAAATTTCTGTCTTGTTATAAATTCTAGGAATAGAGGAGATACTATACTGTATAGATAGAATTACATATTTTGGTCTTCCAAACTTTTTCCCTTCTGCTGTGGATATGGTTTGACAATACAGCTGCATTTATTTACATGTGTTCCTGGAACTGCGAAAAATTCTTTGCCTGGATTTATAGGTTGGTATGTGTACAGTGGTTTGGTTTCTCCTAAATTTTTCTTCCTAAAACAAATCCAGTTCCTCTCTGTACATGAGGTGTGTGGCGGGCGTGCTGCCACACGTGTTTTGTAACTTAAGTGTACATCAGCATTTCTTCCCTCTCTTTGTCTCCCCTCCCACCAGCTGGAAATTGTGTGTAGGCGCAGCACGTGCTCAGAAACAGTTAAATCAGTACTTTGTTTTCTCACGTCCAGGTGATAAGTGGTGGTGGTTTTGAAGCAGGAGGACTCCCAACAGACTGTTCCAGATAGACTCGCTGTTTACAGAAATGAGACCAACCCTCAGCTGTGTAAGGTGAGGTGTGCAGAAACGTACCTGTGGGAGGGTGAGAGAAAGCAAAGTTGACAAGGAAAGAAGATTGATCAGATTCATGTTTTTGAAGAAATACTCATTCATAACATGGTGTGGAGCAGCTTTTAGCTATTCAGTGGACATGGTCAGAATGCATGCAGCTTTATGGTTTATAGTTTCTCTAAAGCAATCATAAAAGACAACTCCGGAAAGAAGCCATACTCAGCCATGAAATGGAGATGGTTTGTGCATATGTGAAGACCGAGGGCATTTTCTCTCTCTTGTATGTTTCTTTTTCAATTTCAGAGAAAAGTTACTCTGTCTGTGGCTTTTGCTGGCAGCAATAGATTGGAAAGCCCTCACCCAAACCTTTGGCTATGCTTAGGTGAAAGTTCCTCCTGCTTCATCTCTTAGATGAAAGATGCCTCTTACAGCTTTCTTTTCTGAATCAAAGGGAACAGTCACTCTCTTGCTCTCTGTTCCCAACCCCTGCTTTCCCTCAGTCTCTTTGTATCTTAGAAGCTGACAAGAGGTGGATAAGACTGTAAGTTATTTAAAATGATAATTGGCTTATTTTCAAGCTACTGGTAATAAGGATAAAGCAGATATGCAGCACATGTTCTTAACTTTAAACACATTACTAGTGTGAGCCATTTAATGGAAACTCATTTCTGGCTTCATCCTCATTTGAAAGTCCTAATTAAGTAGGCAGTAGCTATTGAGAAGCAGTGGCCTGAATTTACTGAGGGTATAATTCTGAATTTGGCTCTGGCTTCACATCTGTCTGAAGACTAGTCTGAGAAATTCAGAGTTTTCTGTTCTTGAGGTTTTCCTTCATCAGCTTACAAATGTCACTGTTTATGACAATAGCAATGTTTGAAAGCTATAAAGCTATTGCTCCAAAAATTATTTTTATAATGTACAACCATTCAGTTTCGCACTGTAAATCAAAAAGAAAAATAGTCAAGTAAATTCTAACTTTAAAATGAATAAAAAGGTCTGTTTTTGTTTGTTTGTTTGTTTTGTTTTGTTTTGTTTTGCCAGATTCTGGGGGGTACATTTCCAAGTACATTTACATGTCCAAGCAATTTTATTTTCAGCTAACCCTCTCTGTCTGCAATTAGTCTGAACAGCTTTCAAGTGTATTTGAAATTATCTAGACCCACTTTTTTTGATTTAAATTTAACCATTTGTCTAGTGGATTAGAGGACCTGGTTTCTGATGGGGTGACTTCCATTTATCATGTGTATTTCTTGATCATGCAGCTGTCAAACTGTATAAGAATGCACTAAGGGAAATAAATGACCCAGCCAGTAAAACTACTCAGGAAAGTAAAATATCAGCCAGAATAATTTCTCCCTTGATACGGGAGGGGCTGGAATATTCTGGGACAATACTGCAGAGGAGCATTTGAAGCAAGAACAAAATTTAGAAGTGAACAGGGAGCCCTGTGGTTTGATCTAGTCCCCTAGCAAAAATAAAAAGAAAATACTTAATCTGTCTTTAAAATATATGAAGTGCATCAGCCTCTGTGAGTAACCATGCTGAGCAGAGATGTTAAATTACTGAGAACTCAATGGTCCATCACATGTTGTTTAATAGACTCATCCAAAAAACCAAACTGGTGAGTGGAAGGGAAGACCTGTGTGCATGGGCCATTCCTGTATCCTGGAGTTCTCCATGAGCTCTATCAGAATCAACACACAAAATTTCATGTTTTGAGCTATCATTATTTAATGTTTGCACTGAAGTAGGACCAAAAGTTAAAAGCCTCATGGTAATTGCTCCGAGGTGCTAGATACAAACAGTTTGTAAATGATTCCCCCTGCTCCAAATTCACACTGTGAGACTGATGAAGATTTTATAATAAGTAATTTAAAATTGTGACATCCTTAAGTATTTACTAAAATCAGCTGAACCAAATTCTGAATTTTAATTTTCTAGCTATCTGCCATTACAGCATTCCTACTTATTTGCATAGATTGGTTTATTTGCCATTCTTTCTTCTGTTGTTATTGGCTTTATGCCTTAAACTGTAGGAGCATCTCCTTGCCCTTATTGCAGAGCATGAATGTAGATTTTAGTTTCAATGAGTGAAGACAGGCATTGCAGATGGATTGTAAGGACAAAAGAAATCCAGAGAAGGGTATAATTTGTAATGGTGCTCTCTTTAAACTGTATGTTTTGCATTTCATGTTCTTTTTATGGTCCTTCTCAAAGCATTAATAAGAGTTTCTTTTGGACTGAAGGGATGTTTGACCTTGACATTAGGAGTTGCTGTGTAATCTTTCCCATTCACTTTCTTGAATGGGAAGATGAGTATAAAGCTGAACTGGGAATGCAACAGTGAGAGTGCATGTTAGTTAGTCCTCTTCAATGGAGTAGTGGTACAGTAGGAAAAAACCTAAAAGATAAAAAACAATTCTTTGGCAGTTCAAGGTTGAAAATAAAAAAAAACCCCAAGAATATCCATCTTGCAAAATTTAATCATGTCGATGTCTACATCTGAGCTAATAATTTGACTCTCTGTTAGCAGAAATCTGGTTAACATGGTCAATGGAGTGATTAATCTGACCAAGTGTAGATGCCTGCTACAGGAATGAAATCAAAGGCATCTAATCTATGAAAATTGATTATTTGACAGCATCTCTTAGCCTAGGCATTAAACACCCATATTTACTCATGAAAACCTACCTTTTCCTTTTTTGTGAGATGTTTTTGAACAGTTTTTGGAAAATTTGAAGTTAACACAATTTTAGCAAAAATTTCTTTTTATCTTCTTTACTTCAGTTTTATGAGCCATAAATTTGCACATAAAGATCCATATTTCTACCTGCTCCTTTCAGGGAACTCCTGTTCAGCTTCTGATTATCACAAACTGATAAAATGTGCCTGTTTCTCCCAGTTCTTGACAAAACTGATCAGCAGCATATAATGGCTATGCATTTAAGAGTATTCTTCTAGCCGGCTTGTTGGTAATTAATCTTCAAAATATGAGATATTCACTGGGTTTGGTACCTTCTCATACACAATGGGACTGGGCAGGAGGATTTTAGGTCATGAACTGGCAGAACTCATTGAGAGGGCTCAAAACTAGGTTTGAAGGGGGAAGGGGAAGCTGTTGGGCTGTCTGGAAGCAGGCCCAAGGGTGGTAAGCCTGAGTTAGGGGTGAAATCAGCAGTCCAGCTGAGGTGCCTGTGCTAATGCATGCAGCTTGGGTAACAAACAAGAAGAGCTGCAGGCCATGGTGCAGCAGCAAAGCTGTGATGTAGCTGCCATCACAGAAATGTGGTGGGATGACTCACACAGCTGGAGCACTGCACTGGATGGCTGCAAGCTCTTCAGGAGAGACAGGAGAGGGAGGTCTATGGGTAAGAATTAAGGGGAAGGCCAACAAGGCTGAGATCCTACTGGGAGTCTGCTATCGTCCACCCAGCCAGGAAGAAGAGCTGGACAACTTAGTCTATAAGCAGCTGGAGAATGTTTCAGGATCACCTGAATTGTTCTTGTAGATGATTTTAACCTACCAGGCATCTGCTGGGAGCTCAATACAGCAGAAAAGAGGCAGTCAAGGAAGTTCTTAGAGTGTGTGGAGGACAACTTTTTGTCACAGGTGGTGGGTGAGCACAATGACCCCGAAGGTCTCTTCCAACCTAGTGATTCTGTGATTCTGTCATTCTGTGGATTGTAGCTACAAGCTTTGGTCCTCTTTCAAGGGCAGTGAAAGTCCCACATGTGCTATTACTGACATGCTCAAATGGAAATATTGGAACAAATGTATTTGGATATTCTGATGTGCTGGTAAGTGTTACAGGGTACTCAGCCCACTGAGGAAAAGCTCCTGATGACTGCAGGAGGCTGTTTTAACCAGGTCAGAATGTGGCTTTCCTCTTAGGAGATGCAGAGCCCACCAGGGAACTCAGCTGAAGCAGGAGGGTGCCCAAACCCTCCCTCGTGCTGCCCTGGCACTCCAGAGTGATGCTGCAGCTTCCTAGCCAGCCAGGCACAGGTATGAAAAGAAAGCATGTATGTGCTCACCATCTCTATCACTTCCCCCCGCCCTCCAAGCCTCCTCCCCAATTGCTTAAACGATAAAATTTTAAAACAAGCACATTACAGTTCAATTTCTTTATTACAATAGGTCAATGTAGTACATAAAGGTGTATGCTGAAGAAAAGACTTTGAAATGGAAAATCATATCAAAGATTATGCTATATTAGTTGATTCTGTCTAGGACAAAGGGCTACTTGCAGTAGATATACGTCCATTTTCATCCAAAATTCAAGAGAAGAGGCAAGTACCAAACATAGGTTAGAATAGCAGTGCTATTCTTGCAATGTGGATTTTAATTTGGACAGTGTGGCTTCACCCTCAGGCTCCCTGTCAGTTGCTATTCCAGCTTAACTCCTAAGTTACCTTTCTGCTTTAGCTTGAATTAATCAGATTCATTGATGCAGCCCAAAATGAGAACATACCTTTTTGTGTGGAGTAGATGTCTTCATTTTTAAACAACTAAAAGTCACTGAATACCACCATGACATCTCAGTTTTATTTTAGCCTGTAAATCCAGCTTGGAAAATTGTAGCCTTCAGATACTTTTTCTTATGCTCTTTTTTTTCTCTTCTACAGACAAGTGACAAAGGAAAATGGAAACTCCTGCTAATCGCTTCAGAAGTGTGCTAGTAAAAAATCTATTAACTGCTCTTCTTATTTCACTCCTTTGGAATCAGATATGTTCCAGGGATTACTCTGTTCTGTGTACAGCAGAAGTTCAATCACAGGAGCTGAGAGATTGGTAATGCTATACTAGAGTTAGAAAGGCAAAAATTGGGGTGAAATTAGAATTCAGTATAATAATATCTGTTGTTCTGAATGTCACTTAGCTCTCATCTTAAGTAAAACCAACACAAATAAGAGTTTTATTGCTGGTTTAACAGGATTGTATTCCAGTGAGGAGTGATTAAAATGTAAATTCTGCCAGCTTACTATGAGATTGCTGGATAGAGTAGCTCCCCTCACTCCTGCTTTCATCTGCACGTTCCCAGACCCTCCCTCATTTGAACAAGAGCAATTATGTGATTGCAAGAAGATGTTGATCAGGGGTCAGATCTGATCTGTCTAAGTTTTTGGTAGAGGAATGGGTTAAGTCTTGATTCTCGACTAGTTCTGAGTTGCTGCAGCTTAGTGGATGAATGATGGTGCTGACACAAACCTGTGGCTCAAGTCTATAGCTTGAACTTACAAGAGGAGTGAGAAATATTTTCTTTTGGTAGGTGGTCAACGGTGGATTGACTTAAAAAAAAAAACGGGCTTGTAGAATATGACTTGGGGGCAGAAGAGTCAAAAGCATATCTTATTTATGGCACATGCTTTTGGCACATACTTTTTATAGGGTTGTTTGAGAAGTAACTGTTTATCCTCTGTTGGCTGGAAATCCCCCGTGGCTGGGACTGATGCCACTGCTGATGAAGCAATCTTTGCTGTATAGGGTGGCAATGAATGAAGCCTGATGTGAAAGCCTTAGTATTCAAAACCCTAAATTTAAAATCTGCTAATTAGCAACATTCCTTCTCTACAGAAAATCAGACTCACAATGTACAGATATACAGAAACATATTACTTTAGGTATGTGCCAGTGCTGGTGGTGCAGGAGAGAAAAAGTGATTTATAGAATGGAAGCGAGCATGATTCCATTTCCTCCCCCCACCTCCCCTTTTTATCTACCATTTTTTCTGTGAGTGGGGAAAGGAAAAAAGTTCTGAAAACATCTTGCAGTCCCTTCAAAATCCCCAAGTCCCACCTGTGACAGGTGGTAACCTGTCACTTACCTTAAAAAAACCACAGTGGAATGCCTGTGCTGAGTGCTGCTTGTAATGTGGTTGAAACAATTGTCTATAGCTGGTTTGATATGACTGGGTCTGTGGGTCCCACATAGCAAAAGGAGATGTAAGGCTGAAGACCTTAGGAATTACTGGAAGATATATGGCTGGAGCACCTGTCACTGAGAGAAAAGCTGCAACAGGGGCTTTTACAAGGCACCAGAGAAGCTGGTCTCTGCTGGGTGAAGCTGCAGTTTAGGCTTGTCCTCAGCTACCTGGCACAAATCCATGGGAAAGCAGCTCTCATTGGTTTCTCACAACTGCTTCTCAATACAGTATCTTTTCTAGTTCTTAAGTGGCATCTTTTGATGAGTGGAATAATTTTTACCAAAAGTTTTAGCCAAGCTTTCTGTGAATATCTATACAGATCACAAATATTGGTTTGACATAAGTTTCTCAAATGACCCTGAGTTCTGTATTGGCCTTAAGTAATTTTTAGATACAGGGTTAGGCTTATGTCTGAACAAGTTAATTTTTTTTAAATTTTTTTTAAATTTTTTTACCCTTCACGTGACATTTTGACGTGTTTGTCTAAATTATCTGTCCTTTAACTAAAACGACATAGTGGTATTCCTTTTTGGTCTCTGTCTCTTATCTTTCAATGCAAATAGATCACCCAGAACCACCCAGAACTGCAGTTGAGAGCAAAGGACCCTTGTGGGTTGGGTGTTCATCCCAAATCAGTTTTTTGGTGGGTCTGTCAAATCTGTTGGTCTCTGCTGTTTTCTCCATGGTGCAAATCTGAGATGCAAGTTGAAGTTGCAGATCCCAGATGAGATAGAATATGCTGCTACACCCCTGGGGAAGCTGGGTCAACAGGTCGTGACACCAATGCCTGTTCAAAAGCACAGGCTATCTCCTTATTTAAAATAGATTGTGCCTTGCAAAGTTGCATCCCAGTCAGTGGATCTAAAAAATGTTACAAACTCCCAACAGCAGCACCTATTGACCATTATTGCCGTTTAATCCCTGCTAGAATTGATTCTTCGAAGTTCAGGGAGGTATTATTTTTGCCATTAAGTATCTCCACATGCCGAGACCAGTAATTTTTCCCTCGAGGAGGTAGGAGGCATTCCTGCTGATGCTGAAGGAAATGGTTTTGTGCCTCCTGGCTCAGTGAGTCCATGTATAGAAGTAGCTGTTTTTTCCTTGCTGTTTTCAACTCTCCTCTTTTGTGACTGGAATTACAGCCTGCAGGAAGTTTCTTAGAAGCTCAGTACTGCTAATCTCCCACTGACAATTCCAAACAATTAAGGGATGTCCTAATTTACAGGGGGACAAAACCTGTTGCTGTTAGAATAATGAATTGCTGCTATGAAAAAATGTATTTATTAATAAGAATAATACAGTGTCATATTAATTACCTAATTTTAGTCTGTCTTTTCTTGGATATGATATATTTATGAATGCAATTGAATCACAACACAGCATATCAGAAGTCATTGGTATGCTGCTGAGAAGGCAGAGTACAGCATGAAAAAGGTTGTATATAAGCAAAATAATCCCAATTTGTTTTTCCTCTTCTTTATGAAGTGTTCACCACTGGGTACAGAATTTTCTTAGGAGTGTATTGCGTGAAATTGTTGGTGATTCTTCAAATCAGTTTGTAGTCTAAAGGGGCTGGAAAAAATTCAGAGAGACAAATGTAACTCCATTCAAAGAGAAACATTGAAAAGGGCTGTCAAAGTTTTGGTAGCTGGAGTGTTATTCCTTTAGACATTTCCGTTAATAAAATATACTCTCATTGAATCCCTTTAATTTCCAGGGTAGCCTGGAACTCCCATCTCAGAGATGCTGCTCGGCCAAATGGTTCTTTGGTCCTCTACAAGCCTTTCTTCTGGTGGAAGGTGTCCCTGTCCATGGCAGGGGGGTTGGAACTAGATGATCTCTATGGTCCCTTCCAACCCGGGCCATTCTATAATTCTGTGATTCTGTGATCGGCCTCTTCCTGTTGATTGTTCTGCTCAGAGCTTTACTACCAAGGCATACAGCCCAAATGTGATCATCTAGAAGTTGTGCTGTTTCTTTTGACTTGGAAACGACCAGTGCCACTTGAGGCATTCCAGCTGAATTCAGTGGATACAGAATCAGATTCTGAATATACAGAAAAGTGTCTGCCTCAAAGTAATCTTCACTGAGATATGTTCATATGGGCTCAAAGCTTACTAAAGCATTAGGCAGTAGCACAAATAATCAGCAGGTAATAAGGGCAGATGCATAGACAATTAAGACCAGTCTTATAAATTTATTAATGTAATTTGCAGATTATACTACTTTGTAACAAATAGATATATTAGTGAGAGAAAAAGAAGGTAAAATACAACCAGAGATCACTGCTAAAAATAAAGGTTTCAGGGGAAAATATCAAGATGAAAAAAAAATCAAGTATTTAACTTAAAATACATAGACAAGGAGAGAGACAGTTCAGGTAGTAAAATTCAGATGAAGGGAAAGCCCAAAATGCTGCCTTGGAAAGAACTGGAGGTAACAGAGAGATCTAGAGGTGACACTGAACAGCTAATGAGACATCACTTTACCTCTCATTTATATATCATGTGGGGTGGCAATAAAAGGGATGAGAAATGCCTTTAGGCTAACTGAAGATATGAGGGAGAAGTGAGAGTCCCTCTCCCTGTGTGACAAGACAGAAATTATTTCATTAAGCTCTGAGCGTTTTGTTACCAAAAATACATTATTGGAATGTGATTGGAAGACAAAGAAGAAAAACAGAAAAAAACTGGAACAAAGATAATGGAATATAGCAAGCTTAATCATAATTAAATGTGTTTCATAATAATCTGTATTGGAAAGGGTTAAGTGCTGGGAAAAATGTCAGGAGACGTAATCACATGAAATTAAAGAAAGAAAAATTAGAGGTAGTATTGTGAATAATTTGAACTGAACAGACTGAGCAATTGTGGGTAAAAGAGAGATTTTCACCAAAGGCATCAGGGAAAATCCTCATTTTTACACATTTTTAATGTCCACAGAACAGACGGAGTCAGGTTTTTAATGTCTCACTTAAAAGATGCATGCAGATGGTGTTTTTTCATGCATTTGAAATATGAATTCCTACATTTTGATTATGTTGTCATTAGCAGTAGCCTTACTTGGTAATTAGGAAGCTGGTTCCTAGCATGTGTGTGAGAGAGATATATTGAGAAAGGAGGATGTTATCTCTTTGTTTCCACAGGGATATAATTAAGTGCAACCAAGAACATCATCAAAACAGTAGAAGAAATTCAAACAATAACTATGCTGACTGGAAATGGGTTACTGTTCAGTGAAAACCAGATTATTTTCATCAGAAAAGGCCACATCATTTGCCAGTACCCATTCTGGCCAAGAAAGAAAAAGAAATTCCATGAGAAAAGGAGTTTCCCTGTAACAAATGCCAATTTTTTTCTCAGGTAAGTAACTTTGAATGAATATCAATTTAGAAATAAAGCTACATGTAATTCCAAGCAAATTTTTAAAAGAGGGGAGAAAAAGCCAAATACCATGAAAAAACCAAGTACCATGAAATATGTGGCATTAGAGGAGAAAGCAAGAGTGAGAGAGCTGTGAGAATGTTTTCTCTCTGGAAAGCAGTTTATGCTTCAGGAATGGCATGTTCAAGTGTCAGTGCAGAATGAAGCCTGCCTGCTGCCTGCTCTTTACACTGAACAACAGTCTCAGTTCTCAGAAAAGAAAAAAAGCAAAAAGCAACCCTGAGCTCCACGGCAGTCTTGGAAAGTGAAAGAATGAGTTTCTTTCCATGACGCATTTGTTCCAAGCCACAGAGTGTGCTTGCCTGATTTTTGTTATTTGATTCTCAGTTTTAGGACTCCACGTATTTTACAGTAGGTGAGTGTCTGTATCTTTTACAGCATCTGTTAAATATGCAATTATGCTTTTAAGTGTTTTAAATGTACCAAAACATGGCCAGGGCTTTGCCAAACAAGCTTGATTTGGCCAGAGGAGCTCCCACTTTTGGGGGGCTGGAGTGCTGCATCCCCTGCTCGCACCTCTCTGCAGCTTTTATCCTTAGTGCCTGGAGGATGAGTCTCCAGGCAAGATACCAAGCATGCCTGCAGAGTCTGGTGTTATAAACAAGAAATTATCAAAGCATGCAAGTCCCCATCTTCACTACCTCTCCTTGAATTACTGTGGTCCTTTCCATACACCCTGTTTACTTTCTAGTTATCTTTTCTTCAATCTATGAAACAGCTGCTGACCAAGATCTCTATATTTCCTGCCCTAACCTTTTTACCTCTAACAATACTAAATCCCTTTAGTGGTTTTTCAATCTTTTTCATCAGATTTAAAAACCTGTCTGCATATTGTCTAGGCTATCTGTAATATGGTCCATACAGCTCTCTTTCAATTAACTTAAAAATTCAATTTCTGACTTCCCATTTTCATCTTCATGCTTGCACCCTGCTCCTCCTTGCATCTGCTTTTTCCACTTTTAATTTCAGATTTTCTTTCTCATCAAAACTCATTTTTTGGTACTGATCAGTGGGACATCATCTCTTCCCCTTGAAATTTTTATTTTAATTAATCCCTTGTGTGATTAACTGAACATTTTCTATGCTTCTCCAGTTATAGCTGTTTTTATTGAAGTCTCCTTACCCACATGATTCTCAGGAGAAGGAGCTGGCTTTTCCTCCATTTCTGGATTTAATACTGATTTGGTTGCAATTTACTTATGGGAGGAGGTGTTTGGTGGGCTGAAGCTCAACCATAGGGACTAAAAAGGATCTACTGCATCCAAGTATAAACAGAGTGGTGGGGTTTCCCAGAATTTTTCATAGACTACTGGTTGGACCAAGAGCTAAAGACCTAAATGTCTGAAGTGTGATATATCCAATACAATGTGCGTTGGTCAGAGGCACACTGGTTCCTCTTTTGAAAACCTCAGGTATTTGCTGGAGAAGATTTTGTTTTAGTTTGAACTTTTAACATCATGGGGATGGGAAGCAGAAGTCATCTGCAAAATTGGCTGATTGCTTTCCTTCGCTGAGGAAATCAATGGTATTTTAAGACTAAACTGTGCTGAACATAGGTGTTGCAGCACGAATCTCTTTTTTTCGCTTGAGTTGCCACAGCAACATAAAATTTCCTTTCCCCCACATTACCTTCCCTAAAACGTACTTCACAAATTGTCTTGGAAAAAAAAGAGGAAAAAAAAACTTATATCATGCTGACAAATTGTGCTGTTTGCTCTTTTAGTATTTGGTCTTTTAGGGATTTGGTATTATTAGAGCAAATCTACTTGATGCACAGATAGCTCAACTTTTTAAAATTTGACCCTAAGTAAAGGGATGGAAAAGTTGAAACTGAAGTAGCTGCTCTCTCTAGACAGGCTGCAGGCTTAGCAAACCCTCTGCACAATCTGGCAGTACTCGTTAGGGTCTGGTGTGAGTGTGGGTTACAGAGTCTGCCTCTTCCCAGCACTGGGAAGACGAGCAATAGCCTGTTGGATGTATTATTAGGGAACATGCAGTGGCTTTTAAGAATGGTTTCTTTCATGCTTTTGTCACACCTTTGCAAGAGCAGTAGCAGCTCCAGCAGGCTTTGAATTACCAAGTGCATATCCATTACCCTATGAGAGAAAAAATATTGAAAAGATCCAGGTGAAAAGGGATTTGTCTTAGCTATCCTTTGTTGAAGGAGCCATTAGACTTAGACTAGTTGTTAAAACAATTTTAATATGTAATATTTTAGAACAGATGTATAAATCAAATAATTTCAACTTGTTGAAAAATAGTCTGTGTCTGTCGTTTTTACCAGCACGACTCCTGCCTGTGTCTCTGGGTACGGGGTGCCTGTCGAGAGGTGAGAGCCCCTTTGCACTTGCCAGCAGATGTGTGCAGGTTTAGCAGTGGTGGCTGCACTGCACAGCACTGGGGTTTAGCTGCACTCACCTGTGCTCATGAGCGTCACAGGAACTATGAATTTTCAGTATTTAAGTGGGAACATTGACTGTGCTCACTGCTGGGCCTCTGTGCACACCCCTTTTGGAGAAAGCGCTGTGGTAATGAGCTCCTTTGCTTTTTATGAGGCTGAGAGGGAATGCCAGCGCGGAATGTATGGAAAGGTGGGTGATCAATGGAAGGCTTTGTGAAAGCAACCCTCTTCTTTTGTGAGAGGCCTAACAGCTTGTGCTTCTGTCTGTTTTTGAATGGCTGAAGCTGTAACTAAAGCCTAGCTTATGAGAAAGGTGGAACTGCTGACTTGGGATGATAACAACACCCACAAAAATCACCTATATAGGAAACTTGGTAAATAAAATTGACCTTCCCCACTACTGCTGCCATTTCTGCTTACCTTCTTACCATGCTGTACATGAGTATATCTGGCAGTAGTTAGGACAGGGGAGGAAAAGTTGATTTTATTCTCTGTGGTGACAAATAGAACACTTAATAGATGACAAATTGGTGAATATTGAATCTCTAGAGACCTAATCAAATGTGAATCAAGTCAGCCCCTCATGAGCATGGAGTAAAATGCCAGCAGGTGCATGGCCTTTCCATTCTGGCTTGTATTTTATCCTTTGTAATAGATTGTGACCAGTTTTAATACAGATAGTACTTGCACCTAAATAAATAAAACCCCTCTCAACAACACCAAACCATCAGTTTTTGTGTAATAAACATTTTTTCTTGTGGAAAAGTTCCATAACATTGAGTACAAGTGGAATTGATAATCATTTAGTTATCCAAAAGAGATGAAGAGAGAATTACAGCACTGATCTTACGTCTGAATTTCTGTGGGATCCTTATGCCTGTGTCATAATGAATTAATTTTGATGGAATCCAGCATAGAAGCAAGATTCTATAGCTGGGATAGAAAAATTCTGTTAAGCAACCATTTTCTGTCTTTTTTTTTGTCTCAAGGGAAATAAATTTCAAGAGTCATTATTTTTTCATATAGTCTTACTATATCATTTTGTCTTACTTAAGCTATAGAAAAATTGGTGTAATATTAGATAATATGTATTGTGTGACAAAAAAACCCTAAGTGCATGCACACACACTTCATGTGTGCATACTCAAGCTTTCACAAGCTTAACACTTGCCTTGCAAAGCTTTTCTCTTGGGATTTTTTTGTAATTTATGAAAATGAATGTGTTACATGTGTAACATCTAAAACGGAATAAAAACTACCATTTATTGTGAAAGCAGATAAATAGTCCTTTTGAAATAAAAGCCGATGTTGTGCCAGTTTCAAGCACAATGGAAATGAAGAAAGCTTTTCTTTAAAATTGGTTGAAAAAAGCTGGTGTCAGCCCTTAGAGAGACATTTTCCTTGTTCCTTTCATCACTAACTGACTTATAATTTGCTTCTCTAAGAAGCATTAGTTTTTTGATGAAATCTTTCCAGCTTTACTTTTTTACCATGACAAATTATTTCAGAACAGCTTCTTTACATGTAACTGTAGAGTTATCTGCTCTGTTCTAAAAATACTGTCAATCTGAGGTACTGATTTTGCATTCCCTAAAACCATCTCTAAGCCACGCAAACCTCACAGAAGTTAATAGGTTTGACCTAGTATTTCAGAAGCCAACAGTGGAAAATGAATACCATTAGAAAGTCTTGAAAAACACATATGTCATTTCAGAACAATGAAAATATTTTTATTGTTTTGCATTTGGCTAAGAAGGGAAAGAATTATGAATATATTCTAGTCATTTTTATGGCCTTTGCATTTTCCAACATTTAAACTCATTTTATTATTTTAATAAGAAACAAACTTCCAAATGTACTTGCAAGAAACCTTTATGTGTGACTATTCAAACAGATCTTTTACTGACAACTTTCCCTTTTCCATCTGAAAGCAGTGTCTCTCATTGCAATGTTCCCCACAAATGAGATGCAGTTGAAATCCTGGTCCTTTTCGGCCCAGTATCAGAAAATCCCTCTGACATCCCTAGGTGGTAGAAATGGAAAAGCTAATATAAATGGCAAAGTTAGTTCTTATAGAAGGTCAAATCAAAATCAGTGTTTTCATATCTAATAAAACTACGCAATAAGGATCCCCTGGTGCTTTGACAAATGTTAATTTGTTGTGTTTCATAAGCTGCATTTGGAGTCCCTGAGTCCAGTTCTTCTGTCCAGTACCACAAAAGACACACTTCTCACAGATGTGTCCTTTAAAGGGGAAATTACATAATTGAGCTCAAAGAGAAAATGCTCTCTAAAACATTAAAGCTTCTTCTAAATGGTGGTCTCAAAATGACAATATTGATTTTTTTGTTGCTGTTTTTGGAATTTCATTTAGTTTGTTTTAGAAAAAATAATTTCTGACTTTGCTTTTTGTGTGATGTCTATAGGGCAAATGCATTAACTTCTGACAGTGTTCCATGTGTGAGTTTGCAGGCATTCCAAGTGTACAGCTTGACATGCCAAAGTGACTCTGGTCAGCATCTTGGAGGGGAAACATTAAAAAGAAATAAAGGTTGTTTAAATAGTCCCTGGCTTATGATGATATTCTTTAAAACCATATTAAAGTGATACAATGATATGCTATATCAATGATATGCTATAGCATATCATTGATATTTTTTTTTCTCAGGGGAAAAAAGAGGCTGAGTGAGATGGCAAGAGACAGGGCACCATGTGTTTTCACAGTGCAGCATCCATTATACATGAGCAGAATAGCAGTCACGCAGCTGCAATCATGGTAGGCCTGACTGCTTCCCTTACAAAGTCATATTTCTTTTATCCATGGCATCTTTCATTCCAAGACCCTGAGCCTCCACTTGTTTCTCTGCAAGTATATATGCACCTGAATAGTTACAGTGACTTCAGTAGGGGTTCCTAACCTGTGGAAATTTAAGCATCAGAACGGAGTGTTTACAGAACTGAGGCCAAAAGATGGAGGTAGCTGAGCTGGGAAAATTTGCAAGTGCATAAAAACACAGAAACCCAACAAATCACATGCCACCAGACAAGCAGCTGATCACAGAATGATGCTGTGTGCTGCTGCATTCACCTTTCCTTCCCTGTGTTTGTTCACATTAACAAACAATAATTATGTTAGTAAGATTGTCCTTGTCTTAAGTTATGGGACAGGTATTCATTAAAACAGAGATGGAGCATTCCTTCATGTATTTGTTAAAACTTTAAGCCTCCAGTGCTGTCAAGCAAATCACAAATGCCTGTATGCAGCATTTGGAAAGCTGGAATTTGCTTTATTGCACTATTCTGGGGGTTTTGTCCCACATTGGAAGAATGGGAATTTCTGATAGCACCAGACTTTTACATTGTTTCTGTCAGCTTAATTGCTGTAACATGCATTTGGTTTCAAATCAATTGCTATTAAGAGCAAATGCCACAAGAAAATTGATATACATGACAATTTATTTCCTTAGACATCTGTAAAATACTACATGCCTTTTGGATTGAGATGTCACATTTGGCTCACATTAGGACCGAAGGCCAAGGTATGACAAGCATTGGTTCAGTTGTTCAATAATAATTTTTTTCCATGCAATGAATCCTCCTTATCTTTCATTAACTGCCAATCAAGCCCTGCATCTGCCATGAGCCAAAACACATTCTTTGTTATTAGCATTAAAAGTACTATTAAAACTTAGGCTGAGACATGAAGGAAAATACCCTTTCCTGGAAAAATACATCTTTGCTTCTTCCTGCTGGAAAAACTATTTGAGTATGCTCACTGCTCAAAGAGACGTGAAGTGCTATGAGACTTGGACTTGTCACACTAAAATTCAATACCCAAAAAGATGCTTTCCACGGTATAGAGCAAAATGAATGGCTTATGCTTATGCTATAGAAACAGTTGGGACTTTGACACATTGTGTGTGTCTGTGAATCTGTTCACAACTTCAATAGTTATGCTTATTTAGCATAATTTAATAGGAAAAACAGGTAAAGAAAGGTTTACCATCTAATCGTTTTCCAATAAGTGGAAGTTTGCAGGTGGTTTTAACATTTGCAAACTGCTTCCTTTATCGGTGCAGGAAGAGGAACCTGGATTCAAAGAAGAAGCAGCAGATCCCTTTCCTCCTTCTCACTGCAGATACTTCTCTCTCCCCTGTATCAGACATCACATTGGCACCAGCATTTAGGGACCTAGAAAATAGCAGTAGTCTGCTCTGCAGTGTTAAGTACAACAGCTTGGGATACATGTTTGAGTGAGGCCCCAGCAGGAGGGGCATCTGGCTGAAACTGGAGTTCCTGAGACATCTGACCTGCAGCATCCCTTGGAGTGGGAAGCCAGAATTCTGCAGGAAGCACTGAGACTGTAAGAGAGGTATGGATACTTCCTGATGTCTGTGCTATGCTGAAGTGCCCCTGGTTTCTTCTCTAACCTGCCCTAAAATACATGCTATACAAAGTTGGTGAAGCTGGGACAGAGTTGCTTCTGTGAGAAAGTTTGTGGAGTCTCCCTCACTGAAGACGAAAAGTGGAGCTGGTTCTGAATTAAATAGTCAAGTATTTTTAAAAATGGAAAGTAGATCTTGCAAAGACATTCAAATGACATGCGTATTTTTTTCCCAGATCCAGGAAAAAAACCTTTGTATGTGTTGTGTGACAATGTTTTTTTTAATGTAAAAAAAGAGCTTTCTAGATGAACTCACGAGATTGAAACAATAAATCCACATCTAAACTGTGTTAAAATGTGTTAAAAAGCAAAGCCACTTCCACTTGTGGAAAACACTCATATATTTTTAGCTACAAGTAGAAAATCTGAAGATTTTGAAACAAAAAGTAGTTAAGAAAAGCTCTGAAAATCTTCGTAGAGACTACTTTAACTTCATCAAATAAGTCAAAACAGAAGAGATGACTCATTTGCTCATTTTCCCTTTACATGTGAGTTTTTTTTGAGACTCTTGCTATGTCTCCACCTTGTAGCTGAAAGGTTACTGGGATGATGGGCATTCAGGGGCATCCATCCTAATGAGTAACTGGTGTGTGTAGCACCAGATACACCTTGTCTTTTGACACTTATGCCAAAGGAGAATACAGAGGTATCCCTAAATCACCCCTCACAGTGGAATTCACATGTGTTCAACACATGATGGAGTGGGAAGCACTCATTGCCTTTCCATCCAGAACTGCTTCTGTACTTTCTATATTTTTTTTTATTTTTTTTTGTGCCCTCTATCAGGGACTCTCTTGTTCTCCTTCCACCTTAAGAATTTAGAGAGGGCTGCAATTATAAGATCACTGAGCAGATCTTAGCAGATCTAGCAGATGACAAATGGAGGACTGGTGGGATAAGGGTC
>WAAG01044323.1:27714-39065 GCA_013390105.1 Tichodroma muraria
TCCTAACACTGCAACATTAGTATACCTATTAGCCCTATCTGGCTGTGTGAAAACAGACAAAGGGAGTAAAAAGTCTTATCTGTCACTTTCACAGGCTGGGGAGGAAGGAAATAAGGTGTGGGTTTGTTTTGAGGTTTGGGTTTTTTATGGTCTTTTGTTTTGTTTGGTTTTTTGCTTATTTATTTATTTGTTTTTCTTCAACACTCATTATTTGTATTCTGTTTGCACCAAATATTTTAGCAGAGATGAACCAACCCCACTAAAGACAGCAACATCCAGCTCTGCTGCTGAAGACAACACGGACACTTAAAAAACATACAAATGCTCTGCTCTACAACTTCAGTCATCCTCTGACGGGCATCATTGCTTCCAATGTTATGCTCTCCACTTGTTATGATTCCCTAATACAGCTCATACTCTCAGGAACCCCTAACAACTTGTCCAAGGTCAGTCAACAAGTCAGTTGAAGAGGTGGAAAAATGAGTGCTTTTGATTTCTTCTCCCCTTTTTCCACCAGCTATTGGGCTATCATAAAACACAGACCATTTCAGGATTTTTGTGGGGGAAGAGGAACATGACAGCTTCCTTTTCAGACATCAGAAAATACTTTAAAGAATTGGTTTCTCTAGCAACAGGAACACGAAAAAAGAGAAGCTATAGAAGCTATCATAAGTTTTTTTTCCCACCTACTCATTTTTTTTTAATGTGGTAAAGCAGATGGCTTGGATAATGCAGGTATGACAGATTCTGATTTATTGAGTGCAGACAGAAATATAAATACAGAAGCGTATGCACTCTGCTGTGCTCTGCAGCACAATAACATTTAATGACTTCAGTCTTCATACTTCTTCTAGGTTCTACTCATGTGTATCGACAAACACCATTATTTATTGTTAGGCCACATTATGGCAGAGCTCGCTCTGTGTGGAAATTAAAGGCTGGCCAGCCAAGTACGTCTCACACTCTCTACCTTCCCTGACAGCAGTGCTGGCTCGATGAATTCCAATTTACATCTTAGACAGATATACATTTTATTGACCTGGCCAAATACTTTCTCTTAAGGTGCTATAAATCAGTCAGTACCAATGACATATAATGTCAGAGGACTCAACCTTTTGCCTTTGCCAAGAAAATTAAAACTGTCTTAATGATCTCTTTTTAGTGATGATAGGAAGGAGATTATTCTTTTTATGGCTGTACCTGGCCTGTGGTTATTTCCTAATTTCTTCAGCTGCTACAATGCTGAGTGTTAGTGGACAGAAAACAAGATGTTCTCTTCAACAAAATGCTGAGGACCTCATAACCCCTTTCTCCTGAAGCTGCTGACACTGGTGGAGTACAGATGAATTTGCTCTGTGGTAACTTGGTCAGTACTTCCAAATTGCAGGAATAGCCTCAGGGTTATACGCTTGGTTTTCAGTCACTGCACTCAGTACATTGCAGAGCATGTGCCAAGGTCAAATCAGAGCAGCGATGGTATCAGGATTTGGACTGTTCTCAGGATTCAGTTCCCACCATTTATAGTTCATGTATTTGCAAGAAAATAATTCCAGCACCATTACCAGGCAGTTTTTGATACAGCATGCCACCAGTCTCTCTGCAGCAGACCTACTGGGAGAAGAGTAATGGAGAGGAAAAGAACATAAAGGAATATGAAGCCATTTTTCTGGCTCAGTTTCAGACTGTTTTCAGTCCAAAGTAGCTATCATGAACCTCAAAGTAGCTAAAAAAAGTTTGCAGAATTGGAGAAAAAAATTCTCTTGATGGGGGAAAACTTTCACCCAACAATTGGATAGAAAGAAATGTACTCCTTAACTAAAGCCAGAGCAGCTGCAGAAATTGGTGCTTTGGGGAGATCAAAGAACAGGTGGTGAGGTTCTGTGAAAAGGTGGAGATTGCTGAGCAGAGTGAGCCTCAGGTCATAGCTGCACAGTGTGCACGGCACTCCATCTGGGAGAGGGTCTCCCAGAGGACCAGCAAATTGGTCTTTTAGGGTCCCGACAACAGCCAGTGATCCGTGAGGGGTTTGCTAAGTGCATGCCAAGGAGGCTCCATGGAGGCCTCTGGGCTGCAGACCTTTGAGAATGAGAAAGGTGGGACTGGAGAAGGTTCCTTTTCTCTGCTGTATATTTGCAGAAGACTTGCTCTGGAATGGCTGCTAAATAAGAGATGCCTTCCAATGGGGTGACTGGAGATAATTTTTGAATATTTTCTGTGACATTATGTGCAGTGTGTGTTTTATGCTTTGCACAGCTCTTCATGTGTTTTTAACAGAAAATCTAAAAAAAATTAATTAAATATTTCATACAATCATTTAAACATATGATGTATCTCCTCATGGAGTATACCATACTTTTTAGTCTTAATATAACTTTTCCTGATGAATTTTAAAGACAGAGACGATGTTTCAAGTGGCATGGTTTCTTATGAAAAATACAAAATCTTAAAAGTCATTGCAGTCTTTTTCTGAAGTTCTGAAGTCCTGAAGTTTTTCACTATGTCAAGCTTGTCTGGGGAAATTTTTAGAAAATATATTTCCACTGGGTAAAGCTATTTTTTAACTAAAGTCCTAGCTCAGTGGTATCATAAGATGTTAGAAGCAAAATTAAGGCTAAAGGCAAATTAAGAAAACAGTAAAATAATTTGAAATTATAATTTCGAACTCTTGTACTTTAGAGTATTTTGTTAAAAATACATGTAGTTTTTTGCCTTCAAGCTTTCAAATACATGATCTTTAAAAATGTAAGTGTAATTATCCTTCAGAAAGCCTGAGAGGTATAACAGTGGGACAACAACCTGGCTGGAGCGAGAAAAGGGGATCTCAGAAACCATTTATAATTTCCAGTGGAAGAGCTGTGCCTGCAGCACTAAAGACACAGCAGCAAGAGTAAAATTGTGGTTTTTTTCCGAGTCCTTCATCCCTCTCTCTGTGTCCTGCTCTCTCCACTGCAATTTCAAGCTGTCATTCTTAGGAGCACTGAGAACCCATGAAGATGATAAACGGGTTTTTTGTGTTGCCTTGTGTGCTGCTCGGCATCGCATCCCTCAATGCACTGCTGCAGTGTCTTACTGAGGGTTTTTGGTTTGAATGGTGTGGCAATATTCTGTGGGTGCCAGAGGACACGCTGGGTTCAGCTCCCCACTGCCCGCCCTTCCATCGTGGGGTGCATGCGGAGCGTGGGTGGCACGGCAGCTCTGTGCTGGAATGCTAACACCCCCATGGGGCACTTTGAGCTCAAATTCTATTTGCTCTTATCCCTGCAGACATGCACAAAGTTCTCCACTTGAAAGGCTGACGATATCTCATATTTCTGACTTGCTGATGTGATGCAACTTATTTATTTCCTAATGGCATTCAGCCAGCTTCTGTGTCCATAAAGGCAAATTAAAATTGTATGGAAATCCTGTGCTTAGTACTTGAAAAGGCAACTCTAAAATATGACTTGTTTGTGGAGGTGGAATGCTTTTAAAGGCAATTTTTAAAATGACATGAAAGCTGTGGTGTCCAAAAAAGGCAAAACTACGGGATAGATAGAATCTGTATCTGGCCTCCATCAAATTTAGCATTCTTTCCCCAATATGTTTTCATGATAAGGTTTTCTAATGTGAATGTGTGTGCAAAGGCTGAGGTAGTCACGGGGCTGAGTTCAAAGGGAAGGATTGCAAGGTGGGCTGGGAGCTGCGACAGTTTTTGATGGAGGGCTGAGAATGTTCAAATACACATATGGAACCTGATCTGGGACAGTCACCCTCTCTCTGGTCAATATTTTTGCCAGATGGGAGCAGGTATGAAACTCAGAAATGGCAACTCCTCAGATGCCTAGCATGCATTTAAAAATAAATAAAGCCAAGGGAATTTCGCAACAGACAGTACCTTTTTCTTTTTAAAATAAACACTGTGACTTTAATGAACAGAGTTCAGATGAGTAGCTCTCCTCTGCAAACTGCTAGTGCTGGTATCTACAGAACTGGAGACTCAAACTTTCCAGAGGCTGGTGTCCATGGCAGTGTCTGGTCTTCCCATTTGTCTTGTGTCTGCCATGGCTTTTGTACTGCTTTAAGGTTTTACTTCTTCCTTTCCGTTTGCAGAGGTCCTGAATTGCCACCACTTCCAGAGGCTGAATCTATGTCTGCTTCTCCTTGCTGCTGTGGGACTACATCTGGTGAATCCCTTGTAATAGTTATGGAATTGTAGAATCATAGAATGGTTTGTGTTGGAAGAAATCTAAAGGCTCCAAAAAACTCTTCCATGGGTGTGGAACCTGCCAGTAGACCAGGTTGCTTCATCCAACCCAGCTTTGAATGGTTCCAGGGATTGGGCATCCACCACTGCTCTGGGCAACCTGTTCCAGTGACGCACATGTGAAGGTGGTGATACTGACATGTGATCTAATAATTCCTTGTGATCCTGGAGTTTCCTGGAGAGGACATCTGAAACTTTTTCTGCACTGGCACTGTAAGTTGAATTAGTAGTTTTGAGGTCAAGCAGCTAGTCCAGTACTGAGGGCTTTCAAAAATGTCCTTGTGATAACAGTATATCCCCAGGAATCTCTGAACCTTCATTTCTTCTCCCTGGGCAAAGGGATCCTTACTCTGCAGATGGCATCAGTCATGCTGCCTGCAGTCTGCAGATGCTGAGTGCAAGAGCAGGTGACAATGTAAGAAGTGACAAAAGCTCTTTGCCAGTGCTGAAGTTGTGCAGAAGCCCTGGGATGGCAAAACAGTAGTGAAGCAGCAGGTGAGAGGGCTTTCCCTTGTGTTTAAGACAGACAGAACACCACTATGCCAATACAACACATACAGACTGGAGAAATGAAATCTCACTATCCATGGGGAATTTTAGAAAACCACACTAGCAACAGTGCAAACATGACATTTTGAGACTCAGGAAAACATCCTCCTAATCACTGAATTTCATTGCTCGTGCGCACATCTTATTTCAGAACAAGAAATAACCTGGGCCTGATTTTTAATATGTAACAAAATCCCCCGATTAGTCACAGAGTATGCACACAGGCAGACAGACAGACACACACACAGAATGCAGCAATAATTTATTTTCTGATGAGGAAATCCAAATTGCATAAACTTTAAAATGTAAAGCAAAAAATAAAGTATATACTAAAATATTTAAAAAGGGACAAAAAACACCTACTACATCATGAGAGGAAAATTCTACAGATTAACATTTTCCTCCTGTTGATTTCTCCTTCAGAGAAATCTATTTAAATGTATGTGAAAATATTATGTCAGACACTCTAAGAAAACAAACAAAAAGCTCCTCTTACAAAAAATTTTCCCAAGAGAGAGAAATCAACTTATCTTCCAAGTAAGACATGTGATTTCATTACACCTTTATGAATTAGAAGGGCTTATTAAGATATTATAGTTTGCAGTTATGAGAATAATCCTGGCTAATTGTGTTTTGAAGGGCTTTTAAAAAGTTGGAAAGAGGAGGAAACCACTTTAAGACCTCTTCTATTTGAAAACTAATTGTTTTTATAAAATGCAATTTACATTAGCTGCAACTGCATCTGTCATTGGATTTTTTTTTTTAAGTATGTATTAAAGCTTTTCTCTTCCCTGCTGCAGCATGAAATGCCCACAAACACAGCCTGTGGAACTGACTGATTAATTATATAGTGAAAGCAGTAAAATGGAGTATGGATAAAATATAATCAAATGAACAGGGCTAGCAACTACAAAGATGGGGTTATTTTTATTTAAGTTTTATTACATTTGATTTTCTTTGTGAACTGTGCGAAGTACAATATGTTCAGACAGAATGTCACTCTAAAGCAGACAATAGCCTTTTAATAATTCAGTCTCTATCAGAAAAAGTCAAGATCAAACTTGGCCCTGTTGCTCAACTTAGAGGTGTATTTCACAGACTCTCTACAGGCTTGTTAGCCAATCACCCATCTTGGCTTTCTGAAAAGGGGGCCCTATAGGATGGAAGGAGAATACATGAAAGATAATGTTGGAAATACATTGTTTATTACACTTGAGACATACTCTTTTTTGCTTGACTTCCCAGTGAAATAAGGCTTATGCAACCGTGTCTGTAACTTTGAAATCTATTAGATAACTTTGGTTGCATCTAAATGGGAACAAGGGGTTCCTACTATTTTTATATATATAAAAAAATATACAGTGGAGTAGAGGAAAAGGAACAAATTCTAATGAGGAAAGGCATCAGTTTAGGATCAAGCACTGTGCTTTCCGTCCACTGTGCCAGTCACCTGACAACTCGCATCGACCCGCCAGTCAATATGTGTGGATTGTGGTGTAGGATGTGGTGTGGGCTGGCATTTCAGCCAGTCAGGGAAAAAGATACACAGAGTGGTGGGGAAGACCAGTTAGAAGGGCACTGGAGGAAGATGTGTGAGGTCACAGAGCAGCACTCACCTGGATTACGGCTGCTGCTCTTAACACAGTTTCCTTTTACTCCAAATTATGCTTTAAGGTGATGCTGTTATATCTATCTCCACTGATATTTCTTCCACTGCAAGCATATATGGTGAGAATCACTGTACTACCTTTCTACAGCTTAGTCTTCTAATCAAATTATCTGGATCCTTTTATTTCAGTGAAAGTGGGTAAGGATTCTGTGGGATCATTCATGACATCTATCCAAGGGTGAAAAGAATTGTCTTCTGAAGAAATCATTCTCCCCCTGATGAAAGAGGTCATCTAAACAATTGGCTTAGACTTGACAGCTGACTTCAGGAGACATAATGGTGATATCAGTTACTTGTGAGCATCTTCTGTTCTCACTCAATATGGCAGGAAATAGAAGGTCTCTACACTTGCTAGTTAACCAAAGGACCTTGACTTTCTGGAGTCCTTCCTTGAAGAAGCAAGAAGCCTCCCAGCTGTCTAGTGAATAGCTACAAGAAACATAATGGTGACAGATCTTCACATTTGATTTCTATGCTGGTTATACTGCCAAAAATGTCAGTGTGGGAGAGTAGTTATATTAGGAGATTGGCTTGAAACCAAACAGCCAGTCTTGTAAATGGAAGGAGTATTCTCTCCACATATTTCTCTGTTTTCCACAGAGGGGATGAACAGTGAGATGATGAAGCTTTCTGTTAATAAAAAAGTGTCATCACAGTCTCAAGATACATCAAATGTGATGATGATTCAGAGAGTAACAGAAAGATAATAGCATGCAATGAAGTGCACATACACTGTACTGATCAGTTTAATGACAGAAAAAAAATTAATGTCTGCATGTGTAAAAGAAATTATATTTATTGAGCAAGCCAAAAACAGGCCCTGTCCATACCTGAATCAAGGGAGTCCTAGAAGAAGGGCTTCCAAAAAGGCAACTGCAAGGGGAATGTGACAGGTCAGGGAGAGAATTAACAAGCAGCAACAATTCACTCTTTTTCAAAGAAGAAGAACTATGATGTCTCCTGAGACAACTAAAGAAACCACTGTTTTTAGTGACTTGATGTAGTGATGCCATGTAACTCTTCCGTGGGATCTGTGGAGACCAAAACCACTCTCAGTGGTTTAACTTAACAGTAATTGATAAATATAACATGTACAACACAGTCCCCTAAACCCTGTCTGCTGCAAGCTGAGGGGCTACATCCTTGCTGGGCTCTCTTGTGTGTAGCAGACTTTTCCCAGTTCCTCACTGCTACTGCTGCCAGAGACAGGCCCCAGCCTGGGTGACACTGGCTCAGTGCTGCAGCTGTTCCTGTGTCCTGTCCAGCAGTACAGCCAGAGCTATCCTACAGCCATGGCATCAGCTGCCCAGAACCATTCCAAGCAACCCAACAGATGCATGCCATCGCTCTTCAACATTTATTGTTGCAGCCTGTGTCAGACTTTCCCACCTGAGTTCCCAAGTTACTGAAGGTGAACACAGCATTGCCTGAGAAAGCAAACAAACAAACCTGAACATCTGAAAAATCTGCAGGATAAAACAGTCAGGAATACTTTAGTTTTCAAGTATTCCTTGAAATACTTCAATTTCGTCTCAAGCCAAGAAACTGGTTTTTTTTATGGATAATAAGCTTAATAGCAGAGTTGGTGTTTATATGGGAATATATCCATGCAAATGTTAGAAGTGACAAATCCATATTGCCTTTTATGTTTCCAGCTATTTCATCAGTAGCTATTTTCCTACTTTTTTTATTTTTTTTTATTTTGACACTGAATTATTAGATTCACTTCCCATTCCAAAATGCTAAAAGAAAGCCTTATGATCGATATGACATTTTCTCAACAGTGAAATTGTTTGGTTATACATAGTGATCACATAATGTTCCAGTTATTAGACATCTTATTGCTATTTTCGCATCTAAAAATGTCTAAGCATTGTACATTTTCTAATTCCTTTCCAAAGTTATGTTGTTCTGCTATTGTAAGCGGAACAATGTGAATGGGATGAAAGGATTGATTGAGAACTTAAATGAGATTGTCTGTGTACACCTTCAAGGCTTTATCAAAAAACTATGTACTACCCCCAGTCAAAGATTAGGTAAATGAAGTACATACTGATTTTAAGGAGTCTAGGCTTGATAAGACTACTGAGACAATCACAGATCTAAAGATACCTAGATTATGTGTTGGAGATTCCCAATTAAGAGATGAGGTGAATGTTTCTTCTCTTGAGAATAGGAGTACATTGCAGAAGATCACATTATTCTTTCCTTTACTGGATTTCCCCCAGGTACCAGCATGTTTCATGGGTCTCTAAACAGCTGGGATTGGTCTGATTCATTTACTTTCACAAGTTCCTCACATCCTTGCAGTGGGGTGTTTTTTATAGGTATGTTAAATTTTAGAAAGAAGAATATAAATACAAATTGATGCATGTCATATGTATTTACAATGACAAGAACATGTGCATTTACAGAGTGGCTGTGAAAATGTGAGTTTGATTCCAATAGTTGTACTTGCACCTACGAAGGAGAAGTTGTAACAATACAGTAGAGCATTCCATCCTGTTTTCGAAGAAAGATATGCAGCAGGTTGATATAAAGCTTGTAAATACTTGGGAAGTATTTTTACATATATTGTTCAAGCAACAATGGCAGTGTATGGGTAAACACACTCCTGCTGCGTAATGTGAGTTTCTGCCTGGGTTCACTACAAATTTTCACAAATGATAGGAAAGAACTTGTTTTTCTTGGTATTGCTGGAATACACAAGCGGCTGTACTGAAGAGAGTATTGTTTTAGTCATCTGTGCTAAGGAGGTTTAAAGCGGTTTTGTATAATTTAGTTCTTAACAGTTCCATGAGTGGCAGCAGTGAGAAGCTGCAACAGCCTTTCAGCTCTGTGTTTTGCTCTGCGGTGAAGCATCTCTGCCTTTTGTTATGAAATTTTAAAACTTATTTAGGGATTTGGCACTAATGTATCTATACTATTGTATCTGAAACCCTTTAGGTGCTCAAAAGTGAAGGGTTCACATCCAGATGCCAGCCTCAGCCTCTCCTCGGGAGAGCTGGTTCCTCGTGTATTCAAGGGTGGGGCTATGCCCTGACATGGGATCACTTAGCAGAGGGCTAATGTAGGTATTGACAGATAAATATTTTCAAGGGATGCCTCAGACTTGCTGGATTCTGTTCCCAACCTTTGACATTTTTTCCTGTCACTTAACAGCAAGACTGCTTCATGGGGGTCGGTGTAAATTTGGCTGCTAAAGCCGTATTTCAGTTTGGAAGCCTACACTGTGTTTCTGACATGCTTGGATGTTTTTGAAAATTCTCAGTGCCTATTCTGTGATGAGCTGTAACCTGACAAAAGTATCTCATAAAACTATAATATTGTTCTTTAATGTTACTCGCAAACTTCAGTGCCTCTCTTCCTTGCACTTTAAATTCCTACCCTTTTTATTTGATTTCTAATAAAAAAGCCCATTAGTAATAATGGTCTCTTGAAACATTCAGCTTCAAATTTCACCCAGCTACAGTCTGGCATTGTTAGGCATTTTGAGTGCTGCTGAGTAACAGGCAAAGTGCATTTCTCAGTGTCAAATGTCTCATCTGATAGGGCTCACAAGAGAGGGAAAAGGGATGAGTAAAATTATTTTATTCAATTACTCTTAAGGACAGAATCAATACAAATATCCTTTTTGCTGAGGCAACAAGGTAGAGAGTGATTCTCCTCCTCCCAAATCTTTGCTGCTTTTTTTGAGCAGTTTTTTGAGCTTTGGAAAAAAAAAAATTGAGCTTTTTTTTAAAATCTGATTGTGTGACCAAAAGAGTGAAATGTGTCACTTTAGACTGGGACCATTAAGTCACGAAAGTGACTTGAAAAACAAGGCATCCATGCTTCTGCCAATGTAAAATAGAGATCTGATCTGGCTGACTTTAAAGCTTGCAGCCTAGTCTACAGTATATATAACATATGTAGTATATATAGTATATACATTATTTATACTATACATAGAGTATACCTCTGGGAACCCAGAAAGTTCAGAGATTTACTACAATCAAAAAGAGAAAAAGGAATTAATAAAATCCTAGGTAACTTTGGTTGCAGAAACCAGGGAGAAAACCTTAGCCCCAATAAAAGCTGTGACTCCTGTGGAGTCAGGCTTTCATCCTTCACACTCCTTGTGGGAAACATTCCCAGGGGCAGCTCTCCAGGGCTTTTCCCAGACACTCACCTTGGGCATCTCAAGCAGTCTGAGTCTGTGCTCTGAGGTGGTTTCAGGCATGTTCACTCTTCTCACAAGGGAACAAAAACCCCTATAAATACTCTGTTGGAAAAACCCAGGTAGCATTTTCATATAGAAGCACAGAACTCTCTGTATATTCTTATGAGGTTTTTCCTTTTTTTCCATTTTTAGAAATGAAAGGGAAATACTCTCAGACTCCCCGCTCAAAGGATGTAAAATCTACACGTCTTCAGATCAACTTTCATCTCTCAGCTGTATATGCCCTGTCATACTTCTGACAACACTCATATCAACACAGCAAGATATTAGTGTGACACATGGTAGAGAAATGTGTCAACAAGGGGGTCTGAGCAAATCTCTGTGGAAATATTTCATCCTTCATGGAGGTACAAAAAAGAGAAGGGTGTAAAATAAAATCATTTATATCCACACAGATTGTTATTTAAATAATGGTCTTCACCTGGGTACATGAATTCAGCTCAGGTGAGTATTTACGTCTGTGATGTAAGCAGCTTCATTAGGATACAAATATATCCATCTGGGTAGGGACTCGAGGAATGAGCCAGGCTAGGGTACTCCTGTCACTCCTGGGGTATTGACTCCTCCTCCCCCCACGCTGACATTCAATTAAAACCCTAATGGCAGGGCTGCAATTAGTGCTGGGCTGGGGGAAGCCTGAGCCCTTGTGACTATCTAGCATTCTCCAT
>WAAG01044325.1:0-14114 GCA_013390105.1 Tichodroma muraria
TATCAAGCATAGAAAAATATATATCAAGTAGATATTGAGGAAAACCTCATCTTTTGGTCCACTTTTAGTGGGTTTTGTGAAAAATCTCTGACCATGCAAGTGGTCAATAGATTTTCATGCGCCAGACCTAAAGTAAGAGATATCTTGTTTCACAGGTAACATTGAAGCAGCCCATATGGTCTGTCATGGGCTATATTTAATCCCTCTCCTCCCCTAATTATTGCTTCCTGCCATCAAGANAGAACTACTCTTGTATCTTATTTCTCAATCTATATTAAATTACATTACTTTCCATATTTCCATATTACTTGATAAGCAAAATGTCAGAAATTTTCTCATATTCCAAGGAGAAAATACTCAATTTGAATGCTTTAAGGAAAACTCCTGACCAAAGTGATTAATGGATTTATTAATGACAGGCTATTTAAGTGACAATTAGTGAACCATGTATTCAAGGTTAGTATCAGTAATGAAACATGCAAACTATGACATTACTTTTGCACAATGAAATATTTGGGTCCTATCATTCTGCTAAGTGGGACCAGGCTACTCCCAATGACCCTTGGGGAGGCTGTGCTGCCAAGCCTGAGCAGTTGTCAGATGTCCTAGGTACACAAGACAGCAGGGAAAAACCTCTGAGATTTTTCCTTTCCAATGTCTATATCTCCATTTTAGAAATGTTCATGCTTCTTTTCTATTTCTGACCAGATTGATTCCTCCTTTGCTTCAAAAGTCTTTCTGGAATGTCCTGGTTACTGTTGAGTCCAGCTGATGATAAGCATTCATTTTGGGCTGCTTCTTTTCTTCCTTTTTAACAAGATGAGTTTTTGGCAAATGCCCTCCAGATGGTTTTGTTTGCTGTAGAAGGCACGCTGGCAAGGCACACCCATACACTTCTATCCTCCTATCCCTACCATTTCTTTGTAATTTAAAAATTATCCAAAGGTTTTAAAAAAGGAATAGCTACTCAAAGAAATGTCTGAGAAGTAGGATAATTTTCTCCTACGTTCTTTCTTTTCTTCTCAAACCAGTGTGCACACATGTACTTGCACATATACATGTGATTTTTGGTAATCAGGGGATATCTGAAATACTGAATTTATAGAGCTAGAGTTGATGGCTTAAATAATGGAGTAATTTTAAACATGTAACATCATGTCATGTTAAAATGTGGATATATATGTTTCTTCTGTCTAGCCATCACCTGTGGAATCAGGAAAATTAAGTCTAATTCCACTGTGTTGTAAATGCTGACAAAGTTTTCATAAATTTGTAGGAAGGAATGGGAATAAAATAATGAAAATAGAAAGGTAACTTATATTAGATCCCAAAGATACTTGGTACTATGAAATCCGATTAAATAATATTGAACTTGCCTGGAAAATTCACATTTAAATATTGCTACATTCATAGAGACACACACAGACACCCGCATGCACATACACTTTTGAATAGTTATTGAAATGAATGTGTACTGTTTCAAGATTATATTTATATAGCAACATGACGTGCATCAGTTGCTTTTCGGTCAAACCTTTTTCCATTGGACAGTCTTTTGATGTAAAATTTGGATCTTCATCCAAAGATTTTAAGTGGTGGGACACATAAACTTTTTTCCAAGGACAAAGGCCTTTGCAGAAAGAAGTATAAGAATTACCTAGTGTTCAACAGACATTTCCAGAAAATTGCCAAAGGCAAGGTTTAAATGAACAGCAGATTGGTGCTGCTTAAGTTCAATGGACACAGCATGTCACTTTGAGACACTTTCTTATCCTGTTAGTGGATTGATCAGAACAGAGCTCTGTTCCTGGTTCTGCCATAAAGGATAAATGACATTCCCTGCCTTGTCAACCTGTCAGCATGGCTTGACCTATAATATAGACCTAACTTTTGCTCTGAGTAACTCTTAAGATATTGATTCCCAAAGGAGATGTGGCTGTTACACAGTAGCTGGGATTGATTCTGAAAAAAACACTGACACATTGTTAAGACTCAGAAGCATTTTCTGACCCCTTAGTGGGGGAATAAAAGGTGTGAAAAACATGAAAGCTTTTCTTCCAGTCTATTTAGTAGGCTGCAGCTCAAGATGATAGATGTCACATCAAGTGTTCTCAAATTTTGATCATTGACTCAACACCTTCCATCTAGGAAACATAACAGATTTCACAGCACCACTGAAATATGGATGTCAGAGGACTTAGAAAATTTTCTGATAAAGATCAAGGTAGTGAGAACTTAGCTACTGAATATCAAATTTCCTATTCCTTTTTTATTTTTTTTGTGTTCATGTCTATTTTTGTCTGTGTCTATGCACTGACTTTTATAGAAACATTCATTGAAACATACAAAATCTCAACAAAGCCTTTGGAGTTTTTTGGTGTTATTTTGCAATTCTGACAATTTTCTCTGCCTGCCCACCAAGGCAGATCATATGTTATCATATCAATGGTAACAAAGACATTACAACAAATACTTGAAAATATTGATAATGTATTATTACTGGATTTTTTAAGACTTCTAAATATTGTTAAGAAAAAAGAAGCTTTACCAAACTTTTCCCACATAGTATTAAGTTCTTGGTCTCTGATTCTTTTGAGTGTGAATTAAATTTTTCATGGAAAACAAACATGATGCTCAATTATGACATTAATTTTAATCCTTTTTTTAGATGTGAATTCTAACACTGCCAAAATCCACCATATGAAGGTGTCTATGTTCCAGCCAGGAGTGGGTTAATTTTTTCAGTAGCTAGGAGGGACATGGGTAGGGCATGGAGGATCTGCTTCCTGTTCCTGGCCAGCTAGCCAAAACATCAACTCAATTATTTCCAAAAACTATATCACTTTTCTCCAAAGAAGAGGTTGGGAATTATTAGAAGATACTACACAGAGATAGGTCTTATGGAGGTAAAGATATATCTGTTTGAAAGACAGAAAAAAATAAATGAAAGGTTATGCATTATCATTCAAAGTAAAATACTCTCTATGTGATCAGAAAATTTTTTTTCATAAAACTTTATTCAATCTATGTAATATTGTCTTTTTATTATAAGTATTCAATATGGTTTTGATTTTCTTTATTTTCATTATAATATAATAATGATATTAATAGAACACATGACAGCAACTCTGATGAGAAGAGAAAAAAGTTAAGGCAGATTCCAGATGAAATCCCTGTAAAAAAAACCCCTCATAAATGCATATTGTCTGTTTCTTTGGGCTTTTTTTAAGAGCAAATGAGAAAGTCTAGGAAAATAAGAGAAAACTGTCTTGCACCCTCAAGGGTGGGTGGCGGTGATATTGTTTATATGTAATTTTTAATTTCTGTTCTGTTTCATTTTTGATTTTGATGTATTTCTGAGAAATACTGCTTNGCCTCATCTCTTATGTGCATTTTGGTCTATATAAAGTATAAATTGTACTAAATATATTCAGTGCCATGTTGCATTTACCACACCATCTACATATTTTCTCCACATACAGACGTGTTCAACTCTATAAACACAGAGTTATCTTTGCCCTATGGGTAATGGAATGTTTCAAAATAGTAATGTGTTTGTATTAGAAACACCCACCTAAGAGAAGTTATACGTGTTCATCTATTACAAATAGGGAACATGAACTCTAAGCATTGATTTTTATAACTCTAGGGTCTGTTTGTATTATTATACTGTAATTCATGTGTTCAAAATCCTGTTCTTTTAAAATTCATTACAGCTGCCAATACTTAACATTTTGTGAAAAAATTCCTGGCATTAAATTCAACTTATAAAATGTGACAAGTACATAGCACCTACTTTATAAACTGTTGTTAACAGGAAGCTTGACATCACCTTAGAGCAAAAACATGGAATGTTTCTTTTTTACATTTAATGCTAAGAAAAGTTCTGCCGTGTATCAGCTACAGTCCTTCCATTCATGCTGAGAAAAAAGTCATTATTTGTATTAAGTAGTGAAAGAATTCAACAGAAAGTACTGCAGGGTACACACACAAGGACACCAGATGATGGCTTTATCCATCATCTGGTCCTCATAATTTTATGGTCCTGATCATTTTATGTCCTTAGTTGTGAGCACTCAACTTCTCAAACACAACTGCAGAAATCCTCACAGGATGGTTGCTCCGTGGGGTGAGGATGTCCCCTTGGAATGTCATGGCAAGGACTGGCAGGCAGGACTCATGCACCCAAGAAGAGAGCAGCCAGTGAGCACCAGGGCATGTCTAGCCCTGGCATCAGGCTCCTTACAGGGGCTGGGTACAGGATGAGACTGATCGAAGACAGGTCTACAGGTGTGCCTGGCTTGTTGGGCAGGCAAAGCAGAGTTGTGGGCAGCTGGAGACTGGCTCTGCCATGATTTCACTGGAGCAGGGGGTGTAAGATGTGGACATAAGATTCCAGCAAAATGCTGCTAAGAAGATGAAGGAATTGGAGCATCTCTTATGAGGAAAGGCTGGGACTGGAGAGGAGAAACCTCCAGAAAGATCTTTTCAATTTATACAACTACCTGAAGGGACGGTGCCAAGAAGATACTGGGCTCTTCGGTAACACACAGAGACAGCTCAAGAGGCACAAACTGAAACATAGAAGGCTCCCTTTGAACATCAGGAAACACTTTTACATTGTGTGGTGGTGTCTGAACACTGGCAAAGGTTATTCATAGAGGCCATGGAGTCTCTCACCTTGGAGATACTCAAATACCGTTTGAACACGACTGGGCAACTGGTTTCAGCAGGTGGCCCTTCTTGAATCAGATGGCTCCACACTCTAATCATGAAGTCCAGTNGAACATGCTCCTGATTTTAGAAGCCTTGTAGGTTTGAAGCGGGAAGAGAGAAAGGTCTGTGAGGGAAGGTTACTCATGCTCTTAGCATGTTCTGGACCCATCCACATCAGACTTCTCACAAAGAGAAATAATCTAAACTCTATATAAATGCATATANATTTTTATAACTCTAGGGTCTGTTTGTATTATTATACTGTAATTCATGTGTTCAAAATCCTGTTCTTTTAAAATTCATTACAGCTGCCAATACTTAACATTTTGTGAAAAAATTCCTGGCATTAAATTCAACTTATAAAATGTGACAAGTACATAGCACCTACTTTATAAACTGTTGTTAACAGGAAGCTTGACATCACCTTAGAGCAAAAACATGGAATGTTTCTTTTTTACATTTAATGCTAAGAAAAGTTCTGCCGTGTATCAGCTACAGTCCTTCCATTCATGCTGAGAAAAAAGTCATTATTTGTATTAAGTAGTGAAAGAATTCAACAGAAAGTACTGCAGGGTACACACACAAGGACACCAGATGATGGCTTTATCCATCATCTGGTCCTCATAATTTTATGGTCCTGATCATTTTATGTCCTTAGTTGTGAGCACTCAACTTCTCAAACACAACTGCAGAAATCCTCACAGGATGGTTGCTCCGTGGGGTGAGGATGTCCCCTTGGAATGTCATGGCAAGGACTGGCAGGCAGGACTCATGCACCCAAGAAGAGAGCAGCCAGTGAGCACCAGGGCATGTCTAGCCCTGGCATCAGGCTCCTTACAGGGGCTGGGTACAGGATGAGACTGATCGAAGACAGGTCTACAGGTGTGCCTGGCTTGTTGGGCAGGCAAAGCAGAGTTGTGGGCAGCTGGAGACTGGCTCTGCCATGATTTCACTGGAGCAGGGGGTGTAAGATGTGGACATAAGATTCCAGCAAAATGCTGCTAAGAAGATGAAGGAATTGGAGCATCTCTTATGAGGAAAGGCTGGGACTGGAGAGGAGAAACCTCCAGAAAGATCTTTTCAATTTATACAACTACCTGAAGGGACGGTGCCAAGAAGATACTGGGCTCTTCGGTAACACACAGAGACAGCTCAAGAGGCACAAACTGAAACATAGAAGGCTCCCTTTGAACATCAGGAAACACTTTTACATTGTGTGGTGGTGTCTGAACACTGGCAAAGGTTATTCATAGAGGCCATGGAGTCTCTCACCTTGGAGATACTCAAATACCGTTTGAACACGACTGGGCAACTGGTTTCAGCAGGTGGCCCTTCTTGAATCAGATGGCTCCACACTCTAATCATGAAGTCCAGTTCAATCTTAATCATTCTGTGATTCTGTGATGTATCAATTATTTTTTTTTTTTTTAAGTTCTCTGAACTTTATTTATTTTTCTTAGAGCAATGAGAAAAAATAGGGCTAATGGTTTTTATGCTCAAAAAAGTATGCGAAGTATTTTCTTGTTTCAAAACCTGTAAAATTCTAATACTATTGGTGAGAGTAATTATAAATAATAGAATCATTGTTGCTTTGTGCTTTTTGATAATTTAAATTCTCAAGCAAATTGGTTGTAAGATTAACATAAATGAAGACTGCATTATTGTAAACTGAACAATTATTCATGGTTTACTTGCTTCTGTTTCTCAGCATCTTAGAGCTGCAGCTTCCTAATAGGGCATAATGCAAGATTTTATAGAAAAATATGCTTTGAATTAATCAACAGAATTAGCTATTTTGAGAAATCTAATCACCCACATTTTGCCATCTAATTATGCTTATCATTCTCCTTTAGAAATATTATCATGCCAGCTGTATTTAACACAGTGTCTATGACATTTGATTAAAAGTCATGTTTAATGATGACTACATAAGACCGTGACACATACTAAAATGTAAAAATGCAAAAAATGTACTTTGTTTTTGAAATTATAATATACTATTCAACAGTGTGTAGAAAATTAAGCCACTTTAAAATACATTCTACAATTATTAGCATTTAATAGCATTCCAGCAGTAACTATATTATTAAATGTTAAGGAACTTAGAAGAAAAATTGACAGCCAATGATGATAAATAAATGTGCAACATTTTGGTGAAGTGTCATAAATGCTGGACATAGGTCTATGACAAAACAAACTCTCTTCCTTTTGAATGAAAAAGGAGCTCAATATTTTCCCATCATAATATTTGTGAACTCTGAAAACAAATATGAGAGTCATCACTAAATAGTGTTTGTTTCCTAGAAATGAAGAAAACAAATATTTCCTGATATTATCATTAACCATTCAGTTCACTGAGGATCAGTGATAATTGCACACCAATTGTAAAGAAATGTGGTGTATAATCAGCTTTTTCAAGTAAAACAAATTGCAAGAAAAATAACAACAAAGTAATACATGTGAAAACGTGGTAATTAAAGACAGGAGGACAGAAAATCATATGATAATAATTAAATGATGTGGTAAACAATAAATACTGCCTGTTAACCTGATTTTTTTTTCATTTATTTATTTATTTATTTATTAGTTTTTTTTTAGTGTTCACTTTTTTATATATTGGCATTGACTTAACCACTTGGCAAAAAAAAAATTTCCTACCAGTTGCATACAAACATTTGTTGTGGGTTTTAATTTTATTTTTTATGCAACAAAGGCAACCAGCTCAGTCCCTGGGGTCTTTCTATGTGCATTTTGATTCTGTTATTTTTTGGATTTCTAAGAGGAGAGGAAAATAATAATAATAATATCTTGGAAATAATAATTAATTCCTTAAAGATAACAATTCAACAGTCTTGAGTGTTACTTCTGAGCTTCATAAATGCTTGAAAACATTGGGGCAATTGGTGCTTATCTTTCTCACTTAATTAGTGCAAGTGAGAAACTTATCTCACACTCAGAGAGTTGACAATTTTACACTTACCCTGAAAATGTTGTCAATATCTTCTCATTAAGTTATATTGCACATTTGAGAAAACAAGTATTTTGTACTATATATAGCATAGAGAGAGAGAGGATGTTGTTTATTACTACTCCCTTATAAGGAATCTGCAACATCAACTCCAAGATAAAGGAGAGTCTGAGGGACTTCACATGAACTACAGATCAGGCTTCATCTCTCTTTCTTTCCAGTATCCCTTGCACTTGCCTTCTTTGCCTCAGTGAGTTCTAGTTTTACAAGAAATAGTTTTTTCCTGTGTCTATGCTGCAGAATATGGTTTCTGCTTTTGAAACATCCTATATTTCAGGATTGATGTTATTTTCCCAAACTTGAAACTATTTACAGAGAATACAGGCTAACGAGTGTCAAGATGGTTTCTTTCATTTACTTCACTGCCTAAGTTCATTGTTTGAAAACACAGATTTCATGGAAATACAGGCTGCAAACTTGCACAATTCTCTCAATTTAACTAATAAAAAAATCTATGATTTAAAGATGAATAAATCCTTACTTGTACATAGCCAACAAATTAGTTCTTCAAAAGATCTAAGAGATTTGTATCAGATTCTTATATCTGAGTACAGTAAATCATTTACACTCTTTAGGATTCTGCTGAACAATTACATAATATCATAAAAATGCAGCATGAGAGTACTCAACTACTCCAAAGTAAAGTTATGACAGTTGGACTAAGGGTTTTCCAAAAAGTCTGAGTACTGTAAGACATAAATTGCTCTTTCAGATTCAGATACTAAGAGTCTTCGGATTTAGCAGGTCATTTATGGAATATTAGTTTTTTTAAAAAGCTGGGAGTTTTAATTCTACAAACATCTTTAGAAAACAGTAAGGGTTTTCCTTAACAGCATTTACATATGTAAATGAATATGTTCATTTATATATTATATGTTCATCTATGTACATATCTATATATAGAAACATATATAAATATATAGAGATGAATAAGTCTAAAAACTTCTTGTCAGTCAACAACCACTGAGAAGTTACATTTCTTTAAAATTAAGACAGGAAACCCAAAATCTGTTCTATGTTCCAGTTTTCAGTGCCATAAGCATATCTTCTTAAGACTCATTTTGCTACATGATGGTGGTTTTCCCTTCCCTTCTACCCTTCTTCCACTTTCCCTTCTCCTTCTGCTTCCCCTCCCCCTTCTCCTTCTGCTTCCACTTCCCATTCCCTTCTCCTTTTAATATGTAAAATCCTCTCCATTTCTGAATATCAAAACATCAGAGTTAAAAGTACATTCATAAAGCACCTACTTCCATTGTGTGCATGTTTGCAGAATCACAGAATGGTCAAGGTTGGGAGGAAGACCTGGAGTTCTTGTTCATACTCCCTCTTCAAGCATGGCCACCTTGGGCGAGCTGCCAAAGAGTGAAGGCCACCATCCGCTTGGGGCACACTGTTCCCATGCTCAATCACCATCACAATAAAAATATGTTTCCTGATGTTTAAGATAATATTTCATGTTTCAGTTTGTGCTCTTTGCCTCTGGTCCTGTCACTGGTTACCACAGGAAAGAACATGGCTCCACTTTCTTTGAGCTCAGTATGCTAAATGTGTGTGTGGGGTCTCAATAAAAGAAGGTTCAGGGACAGCAAAGAATATTTACATTTCATGTGCATTCTGAAATTAATAATCAAACAAAATTAGAAAAAGAAAGAAGCAAGCTCACACTTTTCCTTAAAAAAAAATATTGATTAATTGCTTCAATAAAGGTGGGAGCTCTTGACTTTTATAATTTTGATTAAAGAAGCAGAAAGCATCTGAATTGACAACACTGGGGTAAAAAATTGCACTAACCTTTTCCTTGAATATGTCGTCAAAATTAAACAGTAAAATTCAGCTTTCAAATGATCAGATAATAATTGAAATTTCTCCTTAGCACACCCAGTGAAATAACCCTGGCATATAGTAACAAAATGAAATCTTGTTAATAGCATATTTACTGACTGAATTATTGAGCCTTTGCTTTCAATGTCGTGTTTTTTTAGCTTTTTAGCAGGCATCACTATTTATTATCTTTCCATTCTAGAATTAATTCAATAAAGATCAGATTTCTTGACCTGGAGAAACACCATAAAGATTGTTTACTTACTCAGGCTTTCAGTAGAGGTAGATCTGCTGGAAAGACTTTCACAGAGACATTTGTATCTCTCACACATTCTTTAAAATGAAGAAATGCACAACAAAGAATGCATACAGAAAACCCACTATAAAATAGTTTTCTTTTCAATAAAAATATAAAACACACAAAAAAATGTTCAGTCTTTCTTTTTATGAGACAATCTGCCATAGGTCTGAGACTTGCCACTGACTTCCAAATTCAAAACAATACACAAATTATACATATTTGTGTCTGTAAATTCTAGAGCTATATAGAATCAAGAATACCTTATATTGTTTGGTGCCCACAAGTAATTGAATCTGCAATCTGCTTCTGTAAGATTGACATATTTATCAATTAGATAAAAAAAGTTTGAAAAAATACTTAGTTACATATTGAGACAAAAAAATTCTAGACTAAGAAACAAGGTAATTCTTTTGTATGAAAATACATTTTATACAAAGAGAATTTTTATGCCATTGTTTTAAGAAAAAAAAAATTTGAAACACAGATTACTTTTTGCCACATGTGGTCCAAGAGATGACATTGGAATTGTCATCATTTTCATTGGGAAATTTCAAATTGGCAAACCAAAACCACTAGATGGTAATGTATTTCATTGCTCCAGAGAAAGAGTTTGGTGTATGATTAACTATGATTAAAAATCATAAAGGTAGTGGAATAAATTACTCTATATGCACAGATTTATAGACATAAAGCAAAACTGGCTGCATCAGTAATGCATTTCATGTTTTATATGGTGACCCATTATTTGGGTGAGATGAACAATTAATACTTCCATAGTGTCTGCACGCTTCAGTTGGCATCAATTGGTCAAGTGATTCTGTAAAAAAAAAAAAATCTTTTGTTCTCTTCAATGTTCCTCACACAACTGTTTGGTGCTCAGAATTAAATCTTATTAAAAAAAATAATTCACTAAATATTTAATATTAAATGTAAACATTTCAGTCTAACTTTTTGAACTGATAAAGTAGGCAAAGGCTATGTGTATCTAGTCATAGTGGTATATGTGAATTAATTTCAGTAAAAGCAGAAAGGATTGGAGGGGAAGAAGAAATGGAAGGAAAACCAATCCTCATTTAACAAAATGAGACTTAGGAAGACATCTTTTGCTGTGATTATGGCAGTGAAAATTAAAATAATCTTGGAACAGATTTTGTTTTTTCCTATCTTTACTTAAAAGAATTATATTTTCTTATCAGTGGTTGGCTGACAAGAAATTTTCAAAAGAATTTGTTTTATAAAATACTAAGTATGAAGTGACCAGTTAAAAGCTTATAGAAATGTCTTCTAACTAGCCCTTTACATGATAATATTAGGCACAAATACAGTGTCTTCTACTTAACCTTCAGCCACCTGGAAGCCAAATTCAGCCTATGCAAATAAGGCTCAGAGTGCAAGTTTATTTCTGAAGGAGTTTCCCATGTTTAGCTTATCATCCCCTCCATCTTACTCTTGTTTGGTCTAATGGTGCCTGAGAGCATTTCATCTGTAGGAATACATGTCACATACTTGTAAGACGTCCCACTCAGTTTCAGCTTCAGCTTCAGCTTCTGTTCTTCATGTCCTCATTTAAGAAAAAGGAAAGGGACAGTGATAAATGATCAATCTATTCCCATATTTTAACAATTATTTAACACATATTTATGTGCAATTATGCTTCCTATGATATAGTTACTTGTCAACAGACTCCAAGGATATATTCAAATTCTTATTCTATATATTTTATGATTTGTCCTAGAATTGCTGCTTCAGTTTTGCTCAGTCACAGAGCTGATTTATTTCTAATAAGCAGATCACTATAATGAGCTGGATGATTTAATTGTTTTGTTCATGGCTCATAGATTCCCCAATACATCTCAATACAATATGTAGAAAAAGAAGCAACTTTCCAGTAAATATCAGAAATTGTATATTTCAGACAAATTAGGAAATACGAACTTGTACTACTAACATCAGTACTTGATTATGGAAGTCTCTCTTGATAACTTTAAATTAACATGATCTTAATTTCCTTGAATATCTTATATATTCTCCCATAGAGTTATGGTCAGTTAACTTGTATTCAGTACATAAAGAGATTCAGCATTCTAGAGCTGACTTTTACTCACACAGGGATTACACTACGATTTATTTTAAAATTAATTTTTTTTGATGTTATCTTGAACACATTGAATCATATGTTTACTTCACCTCAAAAATTTACAGTGATCTGATTTAATAATGGATTCTACATTAAACCTCACATACTAAAAATATTTAGAAACAACATTTTTTTTTTAAATTGAAGTTGGAATATGTTTCATTTGCAGAAAGCTTTATTTGCCTTTTATTCATTATCTCAGGGCCTAATGTGCATAATAAATAATACCCAGTCTCATTATTTTATATGGGCAATAGTGCATAATAGTCTTAAATACCTAGACTGTATTAAGTGGAAAAAACTATGGTTAGATGACAGATTACAGCACTGTGAATTGTTATATATTCATAATTAAGTAATGAACTTTTTTTAAAAAAGAAAATATGTCTTCCTAGGCAGAACTAGACACAGCATATGGAATTTTTTTTTTACATTTTAGGCTTTGAAATAAAAATCCCCGCTTTTGACTTTCACAGCACCATTATACCTTAGGTTCTTTGTGCCTTTTTTGTAACTTTGCTTGTTATTTCAAGTTTGTCTAATTAAATGTGTCTTATTTGAGTCATCACTAAGTGTATTGTGTTTGTGTGCCAGGTTTTGGTAGAGGTGGGGCTGCAGGGCTGGCTTCTGTGAGATGTCAAAAGTTTCCCTCACGTCCAGCAGAGCCAATTCCAGCAGACTCCAGGATGGACCCACTGTTGGCCAAGGCTGAGCCAATCATGAATGATAGCAATACCTTTGTGATAACATATTTAAGAAGAAAAAAACCAAACAACATTGTTGCATGGTTGTAATTATGGCCAGAGAAGAGCAGAGTGAGAATATGTAAGAGGAACCCTGTGGACACCAAGGTCAGTGACAGAGGGACAGGAGGTGCTCCAGGTGCCAGAGGAGAGATCCCCCTGAAGCCCGTGGTGCAGCCCATGGTAAAGCAGCTGTGTCCTGCAGCCCATGGAGGCCCATGGGGATACAGAGATCCACCCTCAGCCCATGGAGGACACCCATGCTCCTCAGAGTCTGAGAGGCTCTGATCCCATGGGAAACCTGTGCTGGAGTAAGCTTCTAGCAGGGACCTGTAGACCCATGAAGAGAGGAGTCCACTCTGGAGCAGTTTCCCTGACAGGACTTGTAATTCTGTGGGGGACTCACACTGGAGCAGGCTGTTCTTGAAGGACAGCATGCTGTGGAAGAGTGACCCGCGTTGCAGCAGTTAGGAGAACGTTGCATGTTGGAGCAGTGTGAACTGTTGCCCATGGGATGGACACACACTGGAGAAGAAGTTCATGGAGAACTGTCTCCCATGGGAGGCACCCCCCAGTGGAGCAGGGGAAGGACTCCTTTCCCTGGGCAGCAGAAGGAAGAGCATGTGATGATGTAACCATAACTCCCATTCCCTTTCTCCTTGAGCCACTGGGACAGGAAATAGAGCTCAGGGAAGGGAAAGGTGGGGGCAAGGTGTTTTTAAGATTTATTTTACTTCTCATTTTCAAGTTCTGATTTTATTAATAACAAATTCAATTAATAACCCAAATTTGAGTTTGTTTTGCTCATGATAGTGAGTGTTCTCTCTGTCCTTTTCTTGAATCCATGAAGCCTTTGTTATATTTTCTCTCTCCTGCCCGTTTGTAGAAAAAGTGACCGAGAGGCTTTGGTAGGTGCCTGACATCTAGCCAGGGTCAGCCCACTACATCAAAGAAAAATGAAGAGGAAAATTTCTCTAATTTATAAAAAAAGCAGATTCCTGTATTTCTTCAGATTACTTTGCAGAGAATCTAAAAGTTTGAGTACCACAAAGAGCCAGGCAAGATTTTATTGCCTGATTTTTAACAGAGAAAGTTTACTCTGAAGTCTTTTATTATTTTAGTAATAGTGTGTCAGAATTTCTAACTTCTGCAAATCATGGTTGTATATTAATATTAGATACTGACAGATGATAGCAGTTTTTTTGTTGTAATTATGAATTTTCAGACAACATTTTAGAAGGTGAATGGAATTTTTTATGATTGAGCTCTCTAACAAATTATATGCTTATATCTTTCTTAGAAATTATCACAAAGGAAATGTTCTAAAGTGAATAATAAAATAAAATGAAATAACTTGAATTATTATAA
>WAAG01044330.1:2103-23104 GCA_013390105.1 Tichodroma muraria
TGCAGTCCCTCCTTGCCAGCTCTGCTCTGCTGTGCCCGAGACGTCTGTGGGACATCCACTGTGCCCTGACAGAGAGCAAAGCACTGTCATAGTTTGCTCAAAGGGGGTGTTATGGTGGCACAATACTCTGATTTATGTTGCTGTGTCCCATTTTCCTAAGATGCAGCCCCAGGCTTGTCATTCTCTTCTCCTTAACTCTGCTTTTCCTTACCTTACTCTGCTTCCTATGCCTTGGGCTGGCGAAAGGCTGGTACAAGCACTGAGCGCTGCTGTGTTGCTCTGTCTAGGCCCCAGCCTAATGTCTGAGGAAGGAAAGCTTTAGGGATGTCAGCCAGATTTGTGGCTCAAGGTTAAAAGAGGGAGGGTCATGTATGGATCATCCTTGACCTCTGCCTAGCTTCTGTTCATCTGAACACATCTATCATCTCTTAGCCTGTGGATCTTAAGTGCTTTGATCTGTAAAGGAAACCTGTGACCCTCTTAAGCCTTGAAAGCAGGGCAATGTTTCAAAGAAAAGCTTCACCAGACCTTTTGAACAATCTTCGAGTATGGTCGTTCTAGAACTGATAGAATGAGGTATGCTACTTCTATTCATCTCTCAGTCTGATAATTGACTCTTTTTCTGGCACTTTTGCTTATCTGTCGATCTATTTCCAATCTGTCTTGGCTAACAAACAGAAACCTGTAGCTGGTATAGCAACAGCTGTTTCTGTAATAGCTGAGAGATTTTATGAGAAGCCTTCGGAAAGTCTAGACTATACCCAGCCCTTGACAGTTAGCAGCTGTTTTGTGTCTTGCATGAGCTTTAATAAGATAGGCAGGCACTGGATATTGCTGTGTGGTCCAGCTCTTACTCTGCTTGTCTTGGTTAGTTGCTAATTCAGTTTAATTTGCTGTTTACATGTATGTTGCTTTATTTTTCTTGTAAGGGAAGGCAGAAAGCATCTTACCTATTTAAAGAATTACTATGGTAGTGGCTATACCAAAGTTTTTTTCTGTCTAGCAGGATGATGGTAGTGGGTGAAATAGCAGTAATAATCATCACTAGAAAGAGATTGTATTGGCAGAATCAAATTGTCTCTCAACCCAAATGGAAGATACTAATTTTAATCACTAGAACCTAATGCTGAGTTTAGAAGTTTGTTTAGATGAGGTGAGATTCCTAAAACTAAATAATGTGCTTTTCCAATCTGTAAGACAGGTGCAACTCAAGAAATATGTCTTACAGTCATGGATTTTATTGGTTCTTGAAGAATAGCAACTTGCAGTGGTTTTAGCTGGAAAACCAAATAGACTTTATTTATAATTGTAAGCCAAGTTTAATTGATTTGTTCCATTTAAAGTGGTATTTCAGTTTTGAAAACCAATGAGGAGCTGCTCCATGTGAAAGGTGTGCTGAGCACTGCAAGTTAAATGCATCAGGCTTCATATAGCTGTCTTTCCTGTTTGCAATTGCTCTTTATAGATATGCCCTGTGTGTTTCTTTCTGTCCATGTCATACCATGATGGACTGTCACTAGGCTTAGATGAGATACAAGAACCACCAAAATCAGGGGAGAACTTCCTTTTGATGTAATTGAACATTGAAATATGCCTTCTGAAATAAGCAATAAAGCCTGCAGCCCCTTCATGGGAATACTTGCAGCAGTCTAACTGCCTCTTTTGAGAAAGGTGAAACATTCTGTTCCGAGCTTTTATTTCTGTGCTGGCTGTCTCTTCCCCATTTGCATACAGGATTCTGTTCACAGATAACAACATGTCCTGCTGATGTTTCCACCTGATGAGTTATTTTAACCTTTGGAAGGATCCTGAAAGCCCAGCTTTCATGTAGACTGTTTGGAAGGGACCTGTCCCGCAGTAAAAAAACCCTCCTTGGTTATCGATAGGCTAACTCCTGTTTTAGCCGAGGGTAACAAGAGCAAGGCACCCACTGTGCAATTAATGCAGACAAGCATTTGTTTCCCAAGCACTGTAGAATCTGTTAATCATTTCAGTTTCTGTTGAGATGGTACAAGAAGAGCATTTGGTCAAAATTGCCCCCGGAACAATGACTTGATAGGATTATTTCTCTAGGAGCTTTCTCTGGTATCTTCTCAGCTCCTCAGCTACTACAAAATCAAAGCTAAGCTATGACGGAGCAGTATTTCAAAGCTTTGTATGTAAAAATATGCTTTTTTGAAAATATGCTTTTTTGCTCCCCTTTCATATTGGTGAGACATTACAGTTTCCAGCTGCCTCTTCGTCTGAGGCTGGGCATTTACTACCAGTGGGACAGTACCAAGTAAATAATTCTGCAAAGGTTGGTCTCCTGTCTCCCTTCTGTTGGATTTATACAAGCCTGCCTTCCTTTCTGCAGAAGGAAGAAACTTATCATCCCCCATGCCTTTCCATAAAGCTGTTCCCCACTATGCAAAACCTAGTAGCTCCTACTTCAGTGCTAAGGAAGGAAGGCACCCTGTGGTTTGACTGGTGCGGGATCTCTGATCTGCAGAATCTGCTGTGACTTGCTGAGCTATTTCTCCTGGTCTGCTGGAGTGGGGAGTTGCCTTACTTTGTTCTCTGTAGTGGTTTTGTTTCCTGTTCATGGTCCATTATTTTGGCTACTGAGGGGGAAGGCAGAGCTGCGGCTCCTGGTTCTTACCAGTTTGCTTTCTTCCCAGTCTGTTCTTTTTAGCATCCTGTGTTTTGTTTGAGCTGTTTAGTGTTGAAAAAGGGTTGTGGGAAGAATGTTCTCTTTGTCTCCTGAACTCCTCTGGGCAGTGTATCCAAAGTGAAAGTGGAAAGAGAGATAAAAGAAACTGCAATTAGGAAGAATTTGAAAATGAAATCCGCTCAATTTCACATAGAAAAATACATAGAGATGCTTTAAAATGTCATATGGTTCCAGTTATTTTTGTGTGATTGTGAGAAAAATCCTANAATTAAAGCCTTTTTTTTCTTTTTTGCACTTCATGCCTCCCATGTATCCTTCACTATGATACATGAACCATTCTTCTGTGGTGGTGAGATTACTTAAATAGAAAGTTCATATTTAAATAGTTATTCCAGTGGAAAAAATATAGTTATTGTAATAAAAGAAAAGAAGCATCAGATAGGAGACCATCAAAAGCAGTGTAGTTAACAGGTTGAGGGAGGGGGATTCTCCCCCACTACTCTGCTCTCATGAGACCTCTATTGGAGTGCTGCATCCAGCTCTGGGGCTACCAGCCTAAGCACACAGACACACTTACTAACCTAAGGACACAGACCTTTTGGAGGCAGTCTAGAGGGGGGATTATGAAATTGATGAGAGCTGGAGCTTCTGCTGTGTAGACAGGGTGAGAAAGTTGGGATCGGTCAATCTAAAGAAGAGAGCACTGGGGAGTTTTCCGGTATTTAAAGGGGGCCTACAGAAATGTTGGACAGGGATTCCTTATCAGGGAGTGTAGTGACATAGTGTGGATTAATGGTTTGATACTGAAGGAGGGTAGATTTAGATTAGATATTAGGAAAAAGTTCTTCACCACGAGGCTGGTGAGACACTGGAAGTTGTGAATGCCCCATCGGAAGGGTTAAAGCCATGGAAGGGTTCAAGGCCATGCTGGATAGTGCTTTGAACTGGTGCAGTGGAATGTGTCCCTGCCCCTGTCAGAGGATTTAGAACTAGATGCTCTTGAAGGACACTTCCAAACCAAGTCCTTCGATGATTCTATGAAAACTAACAGAGCATTTGAATTTACGTGTTAGTTGGTGTTTTTACAGCTGAAATTGTTTTTGAGTCAGGGTTTGAGTTGTCATTCTTGAAATATAGTTAAATTTTTTAATGGAAACCTCTGCGTTGTTTTTTAGTAGTTACTAATTTCTTAACTTTTTTAAAGGGTTTTTTATTTTGCCAAGACATTCATCAGTGGAAGTTACTTTAATTCCCCATGTTATTTTCAGAAGGTCAGTACTTGCTACTGAAAGAATGAAATGAAATGGAATCCTGGTGTCTGCTACCAATTAACAGCAGACAGGCTGAACTGGAGCGTTTAAAAGTTATCTTTTGCTGTTGCATTTCAACTGTTACTTCAGTTTTGGAATTCAGTAAGGAAATCTAATTTCATTAGCTGTTGATGTCATCTCTATTGTCATAGGAGCCTATTTTAAGACTGGCAAATTTCATGAGAAATGCCTAGTCAGTCAATAATAATAATCACAAGTAGCCTATAAGCAAAGAAACAAGCTTAACTTGTTAAGCTCCTGCTGTGGTGTATTGTCTCTCTTAGCTTTGGACAGGACTTTGTAATAGCAGTAAGTGTAGCACATAGGGTTTGAAGTCTGTCTGCATTTATACTGTCTTTACAGATCTGAGTATTTTGCATGCTGTAATGTTCTGTTCCTGTTTTGGGAGCAAAAAACAGGAGCTCTTGTTGCAGTAGAGTTGAACTTTTGGTGAGGAACTGGCAATTTTGAGCAGTTAATGTGTGCTGTAGCTGTCAGATGTGTGATGCTGATACACTTGACATAGTGATTCTGTCAGTGGAAGAGTTGTGCCCTTAGCAGAGGAGCAAGTAGGCAGGCAGCCTGTTGGTGCTGCCCAGTGGCAGTGCAGGGAAATCCTGGTCTGTCTGCTGTGGCAGCAGAGGAGTGGTTGGAGAAAACCAAGGTTGGTGGTGCAGCAGAAAGCAGTGAAAGCTGGACACTTCACAGTTCCTTGGGAGGTGTTCTCCTGCCCTTCCTGTTACTGCCTGCATCTCTGCTGTGTGCATTCACGCAATCCATTGTAAATTCAGGGCCAGATGTTGAGGCCCTGGTTACAGCGCTTTGGTGTAACTTTTGGCTGCATTTTGAGAAGACAGTCGTTGTGCTAATGAAGCAGATGGAGGGAAGAAAGAGATGACATGGTTCATGATGAAAATCAGCAGTGTCCAAATTTCAGAATGTGTTTTTCCTTTACGGTTGTTTTCCCTGCTTTAAAATAATACATATGTGTCAGATGTGTGGGACCTCTGTGGGCTGAACCATAGCAATTGAGTAATTGATAAAACAGTTTTCTTCAAATGATTTTAAAGGATTGTTTATGTGTCATGCCATGTTTTGAATTGTGCTTTATGGCCACAGGAGACATCATTAACTAAGAAGATGGCTTTCATTGGCTTTCATTAGTTCTTTGGGTTTTGTTTGGGTTTTTTGTCTTTTGGGTTTTTTTGGGGGGGTTCAGGGTTATATGCTTTTGACTGCTAAGGAACAAGGTTTCTTCATGTATTTAAGCAATTTCTGTAAAGTCATGCCCAGATCTTTGTTCCTCAGTAGATTTCCCTTTTACAGTGAAGATGTAGAAGATTAAGAAACAGGCCATATGGTAGTTTCTATAGCAATCGATTAAAAACCATGTCTTGTCAGCCCTTATGAGATATGATCCAAGAATTAGTTTGGGAAGGCACAGTTTGCATGTCTTGTATCCTGGCAGTTCTCTTTTATTGTAGTGATCTCTGGGACAGCTGTTAGATGCAGGTATGAGAAGGACTAGCTTTGGGCCTTTGTTTCAAACTGTGAGTGCATAAATTCATCATTTCATCCCTTTGAATTACAGGTATTCAGCACCACACTGTTTCCATGCTGCTTTCTCAGTATGTAGGGGCCAAGATTTTAGTGATGATAATAGTGCAGGAAGAGGTTTTATTTAAAGCAGAGCTGTTTTAAACAGAGTTGAAGCATCTGCTGAATCCATACTTGGATGCCTTATTTAATAACTTGTTGTCAATGGTATTTAGTCCAGCGTTAAGACACTGAAATTTTAGTGTTTTCAAGTAGGTGTGTACCTGTGCACTGCACGCCTGAGCTCCTCTGTAATCAATGGGGATTGAGTCAGTCCAGCCTATGGGGGTAATTCGGTTCATGCTGAGTTAGACATCTATTGTTTCATTTCATAGGTTTCAGTTCTCTAATGCGTTGTTTTAAAATCTAAGGCCAAATGTAGATCTTAATCTTGAACTGATTTTTTTTTCCACCCTAGACTTAAAGTTAGCCTGAATTTGTGTACTACAGCACTGCAAGCAGAAAGCTGAGACCTGCAGAGGAGAATAAGGTGTAATGAACAATCCCAGTGTTTGTAGAGAGTGAGGGAAGATGGTTTTCCACAATTTAGCTAAATGACCATGCAGCATGTTTTTACCCATGCATCAAAATACACTGAGCCTGCAAGGACTTGGGCTATTTTACAACAGCAGGTGGGTCTGTGCCACACTATAAGTCTGCACTTTGAATGTAAATATTTCAGGTCCTCTTTCCTGCAAATTACACTTTCCCATTTTATCCCATGTTTTGTAATATTACTCAGCCAAATCCTGTTTTTTGCTATATTAATTATTGTTTATATTGCATGGAGGCTTTATTCACACTGTTCCTCACACTGCTTCTGCTGTAGGAAACTTGCAATTAAAGCTTGTAATGGTTGATGACAGGATGATAAATGTACAGGTAGCTTGGAATGGACGTAAAATTACAGTTGAAGGGAGTCCTGCTTATGTGTATTTGCAACCTTAGTAATATGAGAATTGTGTGTATTTCCACAGATATTGGTAAACAATCAATGGGTTAGAAAGGTGAGATGTGCTTTTTGCATACTAAAGTGTTTCCCTTTCTACTTAGGTATTGAAAATCTCTTGAGAACTTTTCTGAGTGTGGAAGAATTACAGATATGCCACAGCATCACAGAGACCATGTGCTACCATGTATAGAATCCTCTAAATATCATACTTGCATATAAATTTGTGCTTATTGCAGAACAGCTGTGTCTGTGTTGTAAGGACTTGTTCATTGGTTTCTTGGTGGACATTTGGTACAGTATTAGACATGAAAATAAGGATTATTTGCTTTCAGGACATAGAGTAATATAGTAAGTGTAAGTCTGAGGAGAGGTAATTGAGGACACAGAAACACTTTCTTATGATGTCTGGGCTTTGCATCTTAACAGACTGGGCCCTCTGGAGGCCATCAGGGTCAGGATGTGCAGGAGTCCTCTTGTGCTCTTCCACTGAACAGTACTCCATTAGAAAGCAAGTGATGCAAAACCTTAATAATTCGATGCATTTCAGGCACATTCTGCCCTGGTATAGTTGGATGCAATTCCCTGTATGTCAGTGTAATAGCACCCGTGGATGTGCAAAGATGTATGACTGAAAGAATGGAAAATACTGCAGAGAAGGCTAAATCAGTAAAAGAAATTAAATTAAGACTAAGAGCATTAGCCTTTTGCTTTCTGTGTACTAAAAGAGTTTAAGCTAAGAGCTAGGAAGACAATTTATTAAAGGATGAAGATGAAATTTTAGTGAGAATGAATAAATTGGTTCTTGTTGGGAGCTTGACAGACTGTGGATTCACAAAAGGACATCAAAGTTGTATGCTTGGGTTAGGTGGTACTTAGAAAGGAAAGATCTATACCTCTTGGAAGAGAGAAAGAGGGGAGAAGTGGTAATGCCTTTTACTGTAGGGATTGAAAGCCTTTGATATACGAGTCTAATATACAGCATTGAGTTTTTACACAGGTAATGATCTGGGAAGGTGCAAAGACCACAGGTAATGTCCTGACATACAAAAGAAACGATACTTTTAAAGGCAGTAGGAACCAACATATTTAAAGGCTTTTGAAACAAGGAGTCAGCTTGAGAAGACATATGAGTGAAGCACAAAAATTTGTAGCAACTGTGAGTGATCTTGGAGTGGGGACAGCAGCAATCAAAAGTTGGTGGGATGGTGCCAGACGTACCACCAGTGTCCCAGCCTCTGCCAAGGCTGGAAAGAGCAGCCACCTTGCTGGACTTCACAAGGAGCTGGCATCTGGCTTAGTGAGATGACTGATAATTTCTAATAACTTGGAGTTGGTGGACTACCAGAGATGAATCCCCGTGTACGAAAGGACAGTGGCGTACATTCCAGCTAGCTGGGGACGCAGAGGATTAGAAGCTCCTCCATCCAGCTTAGCTTGAGAATTACAGTAGTTTTTCTCTTCTTGTGCACTACCTGAATCTTTTCAGACAGAGCTCAGCCAGTAAGAGAATTTATATCATGTAGTCAATGGCACACAGAATAACTAGGAGAGATACTGGTGTGCTGTTCAGTGGATACACTCAACTCCGTGGGCTTATCAAGAAAATCATAACAAGGTCAGACCTCAGATATAAAAGAATGAAGTGCTGTCCATATATTTAAATATTTTTTAAACACTCATGTGCTAAACTTTGATTAAGCAGAAGAAATGCATAGATACTTAAAATGACAGAGAATTCAGGAAGATAGTAACTTGTTGCATGGATGAAAAATTGAATACAATTTTTGAAGAAAGAAAGCCTAGTAAGTATATTAAGCATCTGAGTAGCATCACCATAGTGCTTAAGTGGATAAACAGGCTCAGCAAGAGATGGTGTGCTTTGGTATAGATGTGGTATGGGGGAGGCCTGCACACGCATTGCGAGATGTTTGAGAAAGGCAGTACTGAATTAGTTCATCGTCACGATTGTCGATGTGGCGCTCGTTTTCTGAAGTATGGCCAGAGAACATGATACATGATGTAAATATCTGCCTATATTACATACGGTGAATTTGCTATGATATGGATTATTCAGGAGAGATAATCCTAATTGCTTTCCTTTTAAAATCCAGCATTTTCTGAATCCCAAATTTTGGAATTTAGCACAGTTTTTGCAGTGGAAGGTGCTGTATGTTACCAATTAATTGCCTTTGGTCCTGTGTGAGCCAGCAGGCTCTTGTCTCTGCGTAGAGCCCCACTGTGCTGTTCAAGCTCCATGTGTGGGCTTGAAACCTCTCAGCTGTCTTTGAAGTAGACGTTCTTTTTCATCTGTTTTACATGTGGGAAACTGTTATGTAGGCTGATAATCTGTCTTTGATCTCTGAAAATTCAGTAAATAATGTCAGAGACTTGAGAAGCATTCACATTGTACTTTTTTTAGCTTTAGAGTATGTTTCGTCTAAGGTAGTCTATTAGCATCAAATACAAATTATTTGCATCAGAGATAAAGCTTAGAAAAATAATTGTCAATTCCTACTGTAGCTGTGAATTTCTTATTGACATTGTCCTTATAGCTCTATTGCATTATTTCTGTTTTGCTTTGAATCTTTACTTGTTTGATAGACCAATCATTCACCCTCATCTTCCTACTCTTTCGTGAAGTACAGTACCACTGCACTGAAAGGTGGTGCAGACCTCTGCACCCTGAGGTGCTAAGAAAAAGATACTTTATTCCCTTCTTATGTTGGATTATTTTCTGATTTTTGCACTTTGCCATATTTTATGCCACAGGAACAGTGTTTGCGATGTGGGTGTCTCTTTGCTTTGATGTTTAGCCATCCTTGAAAGCTGTTTACTGCCTCATGTGCTCCCTTATCATGAACACTCTCTCTTAAAAAAAGTAGATATTAGCAGTTTGTTTCTTTTAAGTGTTTTTTTTGCTATATTCAGAGACCCACTTTTTCTATAGTAGAAGGAAAAATGGTAAAACTTACATAGCACCCACTGTTTATATTTCTTGATTGTAATCCTTGGATGATGCACCATGAGCTAGCTGGAAATTTGATCTTTATTGACTCTGCCATCTAAGAGAAAAAAGAAAATAGGTAAAAACAAAAATAGTAATTGGAAATAGCTCCTGTAGAGCAAAGCTGTCATGAAACAGATTGATTCAGCAGTGCCAAAGTTACTTTATTGATTGTAAGTCCTTAGTAAATTAAAAAGAGGACCAAATGTGTTACTCTTCTCTGTGTATGGGGGTGTGTGTGTTTGACAGAGACAATTGAAAATGCTCTGCTGGGATAAAGATACATAGAGGAGTGTGGGAATGTTGTCTACTTCGGTCAGTAGCAGGCTTGCCAGAGATAAGAACAAAGTTCTTCAGAAATCCTTCTGGGTTGAATGTTCTTTACTGTGCTGTAAACAAAGGATAAAAAGTACTCCTGCTTGGTTTTTAAGCATTCAGGTGCAATTAATCTAGGTAAAGGAATTAAGCACAGGAATTATAGTAATTTTCTTCAGATGCTCCTTAAATTTTATTGTCTGTCTCAATTGCAATGTCAAATTTGTTGTTAATAGATCAGTGCAAAACCATAATGTATTCTAGCTGAGGACCTCAGTCTGCTTCATAAGCAAAAGTCAAGTCAGTTTTGGATTTGGATTTTTGACTCTTAATTTCTGCTAATTACTTGATGTCATTCCCCATTTGCAAGTAAATTAATCCTTTATTTATATTTTCCTTCCCAAATCATCATAGCTTCTCATAAGGATGAAATTCAGTTAGATGGGGAACAACTACACAAAGTGAGATTATAGTTCAGAAGCTTTCCCTTCCCAGAAAAGTAGGGAGCCTGAGAGCTCTGATGAGATTCTGAGCTGAGATTCTGTTCTGGTGAGGACTAGTTGTTACCAAGATACATTCTTGCTTTTCAGCCTCAGATTCTGCACCATCAGAAATTGTGTTTTGTGTATTTCTTGTTGGGTTAGTGTGGTTGAAATTCAGCCTGGAGAACATGCTCTTCTCTATTTTCCTGCCACTGCTGGCTGAAAACCCAGCTGCCAGGGATAGTTTTGTGGCCTCTCACTCCCAACGTGTCACCTGCTTATAGAGTACTCTGAACCTCTGTTATATTGGATGCACAGTTTACAGGAGAGGGTTTGAGGAGCATCTCCTGTGAAGAGACTCTGATGGTGAGGGAAAAGGAATTGGAGATGAATGAAGTAAAACAGGAGAGAAGGCAGGGAGCTGGAGATACTGTTGTTTCCCACTACTTCACATGGAGTCACCAGCCTGGCATGTGGAAGTGAAAGGGAACAAGGTCCTCTTTCGGGCCCTGGAGGGAGATGGGAACTGGAAATGTAGGGGACCCATTAGAAGTCTTCTCATTAATTCATGGATAAAGTGCAGTTCTTCAATATCATCTGCAGGAACAGAGCTTTGTAGTTACTGCTGACTCAGAAAGAGGACCACTGGGTAATGGGATTCCTTCCAGGAAGGAATCTGGACATTCTTGTGTTCAGTTTATTATGCCATACTGCTGAAGAACCTGGACTCTCTCTTGTGCCCTCACACCTGTCCCCAGCAGCAGTGAGCCAGAGAGGCAAAAGTCAGACTGAGACATCATCTCACCCATACCATCCTACCACTTCACTCCCCATTTCTTTTCTTTTCATGCTTTTTCTTTCCTTACTTGCTGGTCCTGATTAGTCATCTTCTGATTTATTTGTCTTGCCAGATAGCTGCATCTTTTTACAGAGACTTGCTGCTACTTATGCTTTACAGGACAGCATCACCATCAGATTTGTAAAGCCCACTGTATTTTCTCCTTCTTCACCCCATACTTCTTTGAGGTTTCCTAGAAGAAATTGCAAAGTCCAAGGGAAGGAGTACAGTAGCAAGTGGCTGCCATTCATCTACTTGTGTAGCTATTGAAGCGTTTCATGGTCATTAATCAAAGTTATAGTTATGCTTTATTACTCTTTCCTGATACCTCTCTACTCCTTTCAACCCCACTGTCACTCTTGTTGCTTTTTGCCTTAAGTTTAGATAGCCCAACAGGAGAGGCTGTGTCACTCTGAGTGGTAGTACAGCATGAATAATTTTTTTCCTAAAAATGTAAATGCCATTGTGCTTTGCTTCAGTGTGCGCAACATTAAATAGTAATTGTTGTTAGTGGCAGTTTGTAGTGTTTAAGAGTCTTGCTTATTCAGTCTCTGTTATGCTGGGTTTTTGTGCTGAATGACTGATTGTTGCACCACTGTTTTTTCTTTGTTAAACGCATCTGTACGCAGAAGGAGAACTGCCTAATTTGTTTCAATCTGGCATACTGGAGTAAGTCTGCTTTTAAATCGCATACTTAGTAGGTTACAAATCAGATGGCAGCATTTTCATGGTGCTAATTCTCCAGTGTACCAGGAACTGCTGACTTGAATAGATTTTGACCACTTTTCTTTTTCAGTAAGTCTTCTGTAACTCATTTGGCTTGCTTAAATGACCTGCTCCTTATTTTCCACAGCAAGAGTTTCTCTCATTTGGGAAATGTAGAAAGATAACATTCTTAGCCCAAGCAGAAGCAAAATGTACCACTGCCATCTGGGCTGTGAAATTGGAATAAAGCTGAAAGCGTTACCTCAGTATATTGGCATGGCTGGAGGCCGGATGGCAGATAATAAAAGGATGGTCTGGTAGTTTACATGTTAGTCAGAATCTTGGGATGTGCTTGTTGTGCTTCAAATCTCCAAGAACATGGGCAGGTTGGAAATGATTTCTCTCACCTGATACTGCTTATCTGAATGTTACATATATACTGAGCTGATTGTCTCAGCTCATCCACTGTGATTGGATAGGCAATTCCAGAGGGCATAGGGTCATTCCACATCACTTAGCTCTGCATTTTATGCTAGGATGAATAATTCTGTGGAGAAACTTCTCTGCGTAGACATCACAAAAAGACAGTAGCTGATGGCCTTAGTCCAGGTACATAACTTTCAGATGCTTGAGATATAGCAAATGAGCCCTCCCTTCCTCTCATGCAGCTGCCTTTAGTTGAGGGATGGAAGTCCTTTCCTGCCTCAGGTACACACAGAGATTGAACAGTGCTACTGTTGTACAAAGTTTTTATTGTGAAAAGAAATTGATAGATAATTTTAATTATCTCTATATACATATATTTGTGTCTGCCTAAGATTTGAACATAGTGCTGAAAAGGGAGGGAGCTTTAGGACAGGAGACCTGGAGACTTTTGCATCCCTAGGAAATATGTAGCTGTTTCATAGCAATATTCTGTTGAATGCATTAGAGAGACAAACCATGCTAGGACTTGAGAATACCTGGCTTGTCTGTGAAGCTCTATAAATCATGCTCTTTCATGGTGACTGGTTTTGTTTCTTTTTAGATTGTGATGGATTTCAAACACCCTGATGGCCATACAGTGGCAATTATGTTGCCCCGATGCAGTTTGTTGGTGATGACTGGAGAATCCAGATACCTGTGGACACATGGGTATGTGTAAGAGTCCCTGCATTGCTGATAATAGAGGAATAATAAATGTTGTTTGTTTGCTTTTTGACAATAACATTCTGTGTTTAAAATTGCCTGAAAGAAATCAAGTCAAGTTTTATAATTAATATACACATTCACTCTGCTGCTCAGATGCTGCTTAGGTTAAATTGAAAATCTTGGGGATTTAGGAAGCTAATTGCCAGTCTCTGAGGTGCAGTTTCCTGCTGCTGTCACAAGAGAAGTTTCAGTCAGAAATCGCTCTCACATCTCCAGTGTGAAAGTTCTCAATGACTCTGAGCTGGCAAAGAATTGATTGTAGCGCAATTAGTGTCACCATTCCCTTTCTCTCTCTTCAGCCCACAACTTTTCCCATTGGATCACATATGCCAAAGGCTTGAGAGAGAGGCTAGTTTAAGAGATTGACTTTCCCTGCTCTGAGAGCCTGAGGGTGGCAGAGGGGAGTCTTCCTGAACTGTTCCCAGCTGCTTTAGGGACATTTTAGAGGCTGGTAAGACTGCATTGAGCAGTTTCGGGATGCTGCGAAGAGATTTCCTGAAATATGTCTTGGGGCTTTGCTTATTGTAGAATTTAAATACATGTTTCTTTAATCATGCACCACTGGGAGATACTTACAACTGGAATGCTGAAATTGACAAAAAGGATAAAACCTTGGTGAGCTCTGGGTGTGACAGTAATGCATTTCAGGAATGTATGGCAGCCCTGTATTGGACAGAAATGCCCATAGTAAGCATTTCTTTCTCTGTTTGACCCAAGCCGTCACTGGTTCAGCAGTCAATTGGAGACACTAATTACATTCTGTGTAAATTAAACCTCAAATCCTTTTATTGGCAGAGAATTTCCTGCCTTTTAATTTTGCTGGTTAATACATATTATGAAAACAGGGTGAATATGAACTCCCTGATAACCTTTACATTGTAAATTTTATAGAGCTCTTATACCACCTGTCTATTCCCTCATTAAATTAAAGAGTAATTGTAAAAAGCACTTGGTACTTCTTCTAACGATGTGCATCGTTATGGAAGCCCAGGGCAGTGAACTTCCTTGTTGTTTGATATACAGGACTGAATATGGGTACAGCATTGTAAGCTTCTTATGCTGTCCTGGCAAATACGGTCGGCTGTCTTCTGGGAAGGTCGCGTACAGCTCTGAGAACGCAGTGCAGTTTCCGTGTCAGTGACGTTGCTGGCCAGGGAAGCCGGTGGGTGGTCCCCAACAAGGGCCAGTGGGACAGCCTCCATTTAAACACAGCTTCCCGGGGAAGGAGAGCTCACCCATTCTGAGACCTTATCTTTCTCCAGGGCTACCAGCTCTGCTCCTTCCAAGCCAGCCCTGGGCAGCCACACTCCCAGGAGGTGAAAGGTTGCATGCTGGGCACTTGCAGTACTGGCCAGCAGCCATTGAAGGTGGTATAGTGTACCTGTCTATTAAAACCTGGAATGAGATTTTTGCTTAACTCTCTTCTACCTTCAAGTGATGGATGTCTTTTGAGAACTAATGAACAAACTTTGTTGAAAATGAAGATCCCAAACCGCTCTACTCACGTGAAAGTGGTTCCCGTGCCGGTTCTTGTCCACCTTTCCTAAATATAGTGTTTCTGTATCTTTTTAAAAGCAGTAGTGAGTCAAAATACTGAACTGGAGTAAGCTTTGCATCATGCCTCTGGAGCATCGTATTGTAATCAAAATTAAAGTCATCCAGAGAGAAGTTGTAACTAACTGACTTGCATTCACATACATAATGTCAAAATGTATTTAATAACATTTGTGATGCCTTTTGTCTACACCTCAGAAGTCAAATTAAAAGAGCACAAAAGTCAGTTTTGAAATTAATCTGGACATGTTTTCAGTGTGTATGCTTGAATGCCAAGGAATTAGAGACTTTGTTTTGACCCCATTAACAAAGTGCACAGGAAAAGCATTTTTGTTCAGTTCTCTGTGAAACACATTGTTTAGAAATAAGCTATGCAGTGTCATCAAGGAGGATGAAAGATGTATTCTTTTATTGACTCATAGGTGAAAGTAAAATTCTGACTTTTCTGATGAAGTTCATTAGTGATGTTTTTCATATTTGGTTGGATAACCCAGCAAAACTCTATTCTTGGCACTGCAATAGTAAAACCACTCTGTGCCAAGCAAGAGGGTGTGCAGCATCTTATTTTTAACATTGGGAAGTCCTAGTAATAGTAATGAAAGGAAATGAGAGGGAGGAATAAAACCCAAGAGCGGCAAGCATTGCACAATGCAGTTGTTCACCACCCACTGACTGATGCCCAGCCTGTCCTGGTTCATACACTGAGCAGGATGCTCGGTGGTGTGGAATGTCCCTCTGGCCAGTTCGGGTCAGCTGTCCTGGCCATGCTACCTCCCAGCTTCTCGTGCCCCTCCTCACTGGCAGAGCATGGGAAAGGGAAAAGTCCTCACTCAGAGTAAGCGGTACTGAGAAACAGCTGCAACATCAGTGTGGTATCAACATCATCCTAGCACTAAATCCAAAACACAGACAGCACTGCTGCTGTTAGCACAGATGCTTAGAAGAAAATTAACTCTATCCCAGCCAAAACCAGGACAAAAATAAATATATTGAATATATATGTATATAGAAGTACTAGACAAATAAACAATCAAACTTTATGGAAGAAAATGGAGGGAGGGAAGGGAAATGTAATTGCACGCAATTAAACAACGCTTTAATTCGTGTCATTAGTTTATGTGTCATCTCTTTTCTCTCTGAAATTGAATAAGTTGAAAACTGAGAGGCAGAAGTATATTAAATAGGATGTTGTAACCATATTTCTCTGAGTGTAAGAATTACCTTCTTACAAACACAGATTGTTTTTTTTTCTGATGCAAATTTAATTATTCCTTTATTTTGTATTTTAGGATCACACCTAGAAAATATGATGTTATTCAAGCATCAGAACTTGGGCACAAAGTTAGAACAATCACTGCTGATGTTGAAGATTTAACATTAAATCGAAGAGAAACAAGGACATCATTTACATTCAGGAAAGTGAGGAGAAGCCCTTGCAATTGCAGTAAGTGTCTTGAGACAACCTTCAAGTCAAAATTGTTATCACAAATAGGTAGCATTTTTTTGTTTTGAGCAAATAATTTGATTCCTTTGGGTAGTTTTGGCAGTCGCCATAGCTATTCCAGGGTGGTTCATAGCATTCTATATGGCTTGAATTGGTTGCATTCGTGTGGTTGCTGGAGTTTCTCTACACAGGAAGGCATTTGGCTTGCTTCAGAGCCAGGCAAGTAATCTGGAGTCTTGTGTTTCATTGGCATTTCAAGTGTTTAATAAGGTAACAAAATAGAAATAACTACTATTCTTCAAGTTTTTTTCCTTAGTTTTGATTTTTTTTTTTTTGAGGGGGCCTGTAATTTTGAGAAAATAGGTGCATTAGAGAAGGAGAAGCAGTCATATCTGCTGTGACAGGGCCATGTAAAGTGCCTTAAGGCAGTAGAGATAATACTAGACAGGTGGCTCGATGATTACATGGAACTAAAGTCCATTTATGCCCTTAGAACAGAATTTCAGAGGCTGAATTGTAATGATGTCGTGGTCTTTGGCATTGGGGGCACTGTCTCAGTTTTGAGAACATAAACATCATTAACATGGCAGATTAATGATCACTGCAAACAGCCTTTGGTACATGTGGGCCAGTTACTTATTTTCAGGTCATCAAACACTTCTGTAGTTTGACCTGTATTTCAGTTTTTAAAACGTAATGGAGGAATGAAGCATTTTTTGAATGAAGCATTTTAATATTTCGCTTTTGATTTATTTTTACTAAATATACTTAAGCAATGAGGAATTGCTTAAAAGACTAATATTTTGTATCTGTTTCTGTATCTAGTTTACCCATCTGTCTGTGACAGCCAGAAAGGACATCAGAGACCAGTGCAACCTTCGTTTCCCCAGAATGAGATGGAGGCCTCAAAGCTGGAGCAAGAACATGTACACAAGGTGTATGAAGAGATTGCCACACACTTCAGCAGTACCAGGCATAGCCCATGGCCCCAAATCGTAGAGTTTCTCAGGTCCCTGCCTACAGGGTCAATAGTGGCTGATATTGGCTGTGGTAACGGGAAGTACCTTGGCATCAACGAGGATTTGTACGTGGTAAGGAGTAGCTACTATAATTTGTTTTCACTGGTTCTGGTGTTTATTTTGTCACGCACTTGTTGCATGCTGGAGGTTCAGGTTGGCACTGGAAGAATGCCGAGAACAGAAAGCCATTTCCTGATGCAAGATCAATTACCAATTGTCTTAAGTTTCCATATGTATTCATTATTTGCATTACCTTTTTCTTTTTTTCAAAGCCGCTTCTGCTTTGTAATTCAAAATATGATAAGAAAAGTAGTAATGGGTGCAGCGGATTGAAAAATTGTAATGGATGGTTTAGCCTTTTTTGTCATTGTTGTTGAATAAATGTATTAAATCGTTGGGCAGTTTGAACGCTTCCAACAAAATTTTCATTTGTTTGGTGAGTGGGTGAAATCTCCATGGGCAGTGCTGTATTTCATGACCTCTTCAGTTCCCTGTGGCCTGGTGACACATCTCATTTGTGAATGATGTCATGTTTGGCTGTTCTACCTCTTTCTCTGTGCAAAGGTCCAGTAAATATGCCAACATAAAATTCACAGGCAGATCTCAACTTTGGTACAGATTTCTGGCCTTTCACTCCGTTTTCTTCACTTTTAGACAGTTCTGACATAATTCTTGCTCATTTTCTCTTTCACTGTCTCACAGTCTGTACTTACTCCAGTTTTACTTCTCTCCTTTCCTATCAGGGAGAGATAAAGCATGTACAAATATGAACGAAGGGATAGCTTTCATTGCAAATATGTAGAAGACCTTTTTGGGGAAATAAAAAAGAGTCAAACTTGCCAAATCTTAGAGAAGTGTGTGTTATGGTATCTGCTCTCTCCTCTTCTAGGATTGTCTGATTCTTTCACATACTTGTCCTGTGAAACACTCTGAAATCTATCAGACTTGAAAACTTCTATGTAGGGCAAAGCATTCATTATTGATAATAAAACTTGGAGTTGTTTGTCTCTTTTAGGCGTTTCTGTCCTGTTATTTATATTCAGCTAAAAAAGATAAGTTGTTATTTACAATGCTGTTTGTGTTAGTAAATTATTTCTCTTACTGTTCTTGTGGACTAGAACAACTTCAACCAATTAATAAGTAGACATCTTTATGCCTGACTGCTGTAGCCTAATTATTAATTTCAGTACATTTCAGTCTTTTAGTCTTTCAGTCCTGACTCCTGTAAGAAAAATCAGCAAGCCTAACTAGAGAAAAGGAAATATTTATCAGGGTATCATGAAGGTCAACTGGTCCTAGAATGGATTTGGTAAATTGCAGTTGTGGAGGTTTGTGGTAGACTTTTAAAGTGAAATTAATGCAGGATACGCTGTTCAGAAATTGACAGCACCAGTCTGTTTTCTGGAGCCCACAGTTAACCAGCTAAGGAAAGGAAAGATCACATATTGGCTGGTAATCAAGGGAAAGTCAGCTCCTCTCCTCTGTTACTTTAGGAGTTACCTAATTTCACATATGTCTGCAGGAGAAATAAGAAACATGAAAAATAACAGTGAAAGGGAGGAAACTGTTAAAGAAGCAGTTGAAAAATAGAGTCTGGGAATTGCTTCATTCAGTTGGCCTCCCTTGACATTTTATTTTCCACTGGTGGCAACTGGTGGTACTTAGATGGAGATAGACTCTAGACTTTCCGTATTGTTGTTTTCATCTACAAGTCAGCACAGAGCCTCAGGAGGGTGGATTTAACTCCTTTCTACCAGATTTATTTTTCTGTAGCAGCCAAAGTGTGGTTAAAGAAAACTCTGTGTATATTGTATTTACAGGTGTTTTACTTTACTGTGTTTACTTTTGACAAGGTATCTCGAGTGCTGTTAATTCCATCTACCATGGTTTAGTCATGGAGCTGAGGCTGAAGGACGACAGAATGTTTTATGTATCAGGTGCATTGTTGGGATAAAGGGAGTGCTCTCTATATGCAGGACATCACTTTTCTCCCTCATTTACTCCTCTTTAGTTGGAGGCATAAAATCCAGGCATAAACTTAATAAATTCTACGTCTCTTATTTGTGCACAGTGTAGTGGAGCTCTTAGCCCAGGTCCTGTTGGGAAAGAAGCTATAAAGTGTGCTGTGGGATTAGGAGTTGCGTAGGGATTGGGTAAAGCACTGTTGGCACAGCTCTGTAGCTTGGGGTGTTTTGACTCAGAAGTAGTGAAAACCTGAGGCAAGCATTTCCTGAAGGCAAGCAATGCTTTAGAGGTTACTGTGCACTTTTATGCTTTAAGTATCAGTGCTAATGGTAGATCACAGCTAAGGTAGGTCTCTTGATGGTTTTCATCTTCAGCTACTGTCTTAAAATGTCTCCACTGTGGCCTGTGTTGTTGTAGTTGCTTCACTTTCTCTGGATGATTACATGTGGCCTTACCTTCTTGAGTATCCCGTGTGACAGTGAGATGCACGAGTCCAGCTACGCTCAGCGAAAGTGACAGTGCTGTGATGGCTGCATTATTCTGACACAGCGAGAGAGCAGCAATTCCATGGCAAACAAATTCAGATTAAGGATGTTTCAGCTGGAGATGGAATCCATGTCTGATGTACTCGCACAAAGGCAGGAGAAAGGCTGAATGTAACAGTTTCAGACTGCTTTTTCTTTTTCTGTCTCACCCACCTTGTTATTGTTTAAATGAATGCAAAAAAGAGACTTGGTTTTAGTGCTGTTTTTCCACAATTCTCTCTCCACCCAGTCTCATTGGGGGAATTATTTCAACAGATTTTATTTAGGTATTTTCAAGCTTAATATTCGTATTTGTAAGCAGAGCTTTTATTTTTTATGGAACAGTGTGTTTCAGCCTTAGCCATTCCCCTGATTACCAGAAGGGTTTCATTGATGTTATTGCAATGATCTCATTAATTTCTATGCACTTTAGCTTTGTCTCCTTGTTTCCAATGTTCAGGTGGGTGTGCTGATGTGTAAGTCTCTGCAGGAACGTTCATAATCCTCACAGGGCTACAGCGTGAATGAGAAGTCATTGAAGTCTTTCAAATATGTGGTTTACATTTTTAATTGAATTGATAAATTTGTGGGAAATTCAGTGGCAAATAACTGAAAATGCCATAGGGTAGATATGTTTTCTTTTTGTATAAAGAAATTACTCTACTTGACAGTACTGATGATAGGAAAAAAAATATGGCAATAAAGGAGTCAAAATTATTTGCTTTAATACTCACATTCCTATTTCTGTTGTGTGTCATTCAGAGGTAATTGGTAATGCAGTTTATATTTCACAAGACCTTGTAAGACCTACTTTTGCTCTGAGATGTGCGCCTCTGTTTTCTGCATTACTGTCCCAAACTGTGATCTACTAGAACTATATAAAAACTTGATTTTTCCAGGGTGTGGGGAGGAGAGAGAGTGAATATTTACTGTGGTGGTTGCATAAAGTTGGGTGGGTTTTAGTTGCACTGGGTTTGTACAGATTGGGAATAGATTCCTCTCCCAAGGACTTTTTAGCAGTGGATAAAAGCAGGAGGGACAAAAACAATTTGTAAAGGTATACCTGGAGTAAGTTCACCATATCTTAGCAGTTGAAGGGCAAGACAGATGAACCTTTCCTGCCCTTTCCTCTCAGTTAGTAAGAGTCATTAAATGGGTGAGAGGTCTGGGAAGAGATCTCAAAAGGAACTGGGCAAGAGCAGCACAAAACTAGAATGAAAGCTGAATTTCTCGACTTGGTTCTGTTGCTTTGTCGCTGAGAAATGAACTCCAGGTCTTAGGCATAGCACTTCGCTTTCAGAGATACCCTGACTACATGCAGTGGAAAACCAAAACACTACATGAAAGGAATGCCAGAAGTCTGACTCAGATGAATTGTTTGCTGCAATGTAATTTGGTTTCTTGAGCTTCTCATGCTGTTACAGCTGAGGCGTTTCTCTGGAGAGCGAC